>MDKI01201567.1:0-16534 GCA_005239505.1 Nicotiana paniculata
TAAAATAATCCCTACTCAAATTTGTCACTTTAATTGGAAAAACTCTTTAACCCACAATCCATACACAATACATTCCCCGGGGGTAAAAAGGAGTGTGACAGCTCTGGCGACTCTGCTGGGGACATTCAAGAATTCGAGCTTGTACATTGACTTTATTTGGCTTTATTTATTTTGTTTATACTGTGATTTATTTGGGCCTAATGTGCTACTTGCCAACTCTTTACCGCTTTGATATTGTTGAACTGTATTATAAATATTCTTCTTGCGCACCCCTCTGAGTCTTCTGAATACAATCCCGGAAATCGCGGATACACCCCCCATTCTTTTTGAGATAAAGCCAGTGGGCTTGGGCTCCCGGTAAAGAATTTAGTCACCCATATTTAAGAACGGGGAGGGTCCAGTAGTTAAGCTGGAGAAGTATTGATCCTTGTATGCTACATCTTCCCAACTCGAGTTGTTCGCTCGTTTTATGGCCAGTCTAGATACACTTCATCCTCTAGGATTTTTAAAACCTAGAAGAACAAGTCACATGCCTGGTTATCTCTAGTAGGATAATTTTGTTGCATCATGTGCATTTGACTTAGCGAAGCTCGACACTGGGTACATGTTCGTAGAAGACATATATCCTTTTTAGACCATTATGTTCACTTATGTGCTACTTGCTGTATCATTTGAAAATTAGAAAATCAGTTGACCGGCTTTAGAAAATTAGTTGAAAAAGAAATCATTTCCCCAGTTTTGTACAAATAATTCATTTTTACTAAATTTTTAAAAAAGGACTAATCCGGCAAGAGGTGTCCAAAAGAAAGGTCAAGTCTTGGATTGAGTTTGATTCTCACCAGATGTGAGATATGTCGGCAACCTTTATCGGGTCCAGCCTCCAATTTTCTAAAATCCAAAAATATTTTCTTTTAATCTTTGATGCAATAAATCCAGAAATTAAAAAAAATTGAATTCCAAAATATTTTCGTTCTTCTTCAGAAGTTTTTCTTTCGGAAATTAAAAGGAAAACTCAGAATTCAAATATATTTTTGGAAGTTAAAAGGCAAAAATTAAAATTTCAAAAGATATTTTCTTTCTGTTTTGGAAGTCTTTATTTCGAAAAAAACCCAAAAAAAAATTCTTTTTCTTTAGAAGTCTTTCTTTCAATAATTCCCATAAAAAAATCAAAAAATATTTTCCTTGATAGGAGCTTTCGTGGTCTGATTTGTATATGAATAAAAAAAAAGAAAAAAAATGAGTTAGTATATTTATTTATTCCTAATTTCCCTGAATTCATGCGGCGACATGATACATAGTCAACCCCTAAAAGGTTCGATCGAAATATTTCAATAAGGGAACAAAATGAGGTGAGTGAAAAGAAAAGCGAAAAAGAATGAGAAAGAGAGAGAGAAAAAAATAAAAAATAAAAATAGAGAGCGTCAATAAGTAGCAGCCTTATAAGCCGGGATGAAATATGAAGCCTTCCAAAAGCATGTTAGAAATGGTGACAATGTTAGAAACATGGCATATTACGTGTGATTCATATATGTAAAATGCTTAACCCTAACACTTTTGTTGTCTCTTATATAGTAAGCTTAAGGTGATGAAATCGATGCTTGTGATGGCCAATACTGGCAACACATCATTACTTCACCAGATCTAAAGGAAATGTATCGATGGCTAATAATGATGAAATCGAGTTGGTCACTGAAGACCCCCACGGCCATTCAGTTGAGCAAGAGTCGGAGGAAGCAAGAAGATTAAAACAACAATTGTCTGATGTATATCAGGCTTGGGTCTCCGATCAGCCTCCGCCTCAGGGTCCCTCAGAAGGAAATTCTACTGTACCCTTGGCTACTCAACCACTACTCTATGCAACGAGCGATCACATTATACCACCAGGATATGTGCCAAACTACATCTTCTATGCCTCCCCTGGAACCTCTAATGTGCGACCTCCAGCCGCACCGTCCAGGAACACCCCTTTTGTCGTGTCTGGCGCGCTGGTGTATACAATCCCGCCACCACCCTTGTGAAGAGGTCAAACAACGATCCATTATCTCATACTTGTGATGGCCAATACTACTCTCTAAATATGGCTTTCAGGGTCTCGGCTCCATACAACCAGACTCCTCAGTACGAGCCACCAGTGGAAAATAAAAAGCCTGCCAAAACAGTTGAGCCAGATGAGATGGTCAGGAAGATGAAAAGTCTTGAACAAAATATAAAGAACATACAAGGACTAGATGGTCACAAAAGTGTATCTTTTAGTGATCTATTCATGTTCACTCACATCCATTTTCCACCAGGGTTCAAGACCCCAAAATTTGAGAAGTATGATGTACACGACGACTCTATCGCCCAATTGAAAAGGTACTGCAACCAGCTGAGGGGTGCAGGTGGAAAAGAAGAATTGTTGATGGCCTAATTTGGGGAAAGTCTTGTAGGGGTAGACTATGAATGGTTCATTGACCAAGATATCTCTCACTGCATGTCTGGGATGACATGTCCCAAGCCTTTGTCAAATAATTCCAGTATAACATAGATATTGCACTAGATCGCAATTCCCTGTCCAATATGAAGAAAAAGCCGACTGAAAGCTATAGGGAATATGCAATCAAGTGGAGGAGCAAGCGGCTGGAGTCAAGCCACCCATGGATAACCACGAGTTGATCCCGAGTTGGGTAGACCTTTTTCAGAAGCAATCAAAATAGGGGAGATGGTCGAAAATGCCTTAAGACTGGCATAATTGTAAGTCAAGCTGCTCTCAAAGCTACCACCCAAGCAATCCAAAATGGATCGGGAAATTTGGAAAATATAAAGAAGAGAGATGAAGGGTCCATGATGACTTCGGTATCTAGGGAAGTTCAAAGAAGGGCATCACACCCTTATGTGCAAGTTCAACAGGGGCAATCCAACTACCTTCAACATTATTATCCCCTTCTGATTCCTCAATACTTTATGGGCCGACCACAGTATACAGTGTTCAATGCTCAATCCTATGCTCGGCCTCCCAATCAGCAGGTACGGGCACCAGCTCCAAGGATCCCCCGGCCTCAGCAAAAAAAATTCCGGGCACCCTACAATGCTCGTCCCAGGCAAGATTATGGTCGAGAGCAGAGGCCGGCGGAAACATTAACTCCATTGGCTGAATCATGCTCTAGTCTATTCCAGAAGCTGAAGCAAATAGGCGTGATTGGAACCATCGCTCCCACCATATGCATCCTGATTCACATGGATTTCAAACAAATGCTAGATGTGAATATCATTCAGGTGCCCCGGGGCATAGCACTGATGACTGTTGGACTCTGAAAAGAGCCATAGAAAGACTAATTGCTGAAAAACTGATTGTAGTGACAAATGACGAGGACCCTCCTAATGTGACCAATAACCCCTTGCCAGTAAACAATGATGTGCACTTTGTGGGAATGATTGGCCGAGATCAAGAATACAAGCCGGCTGGTCGAGGAGAATGACAGCATGAACGATTCAAGAGGGAATCAAATTGGAAGTCAGTCCAAGCTGAGAAGTGCCGTTGATTGTGAAAGGCGCCACAAGCTTAGAAAAGGTAACTTTATTTGTTCCCAAGGTCTCGAGATTGGAAGTTCGCTCCAATGTTCCAAGCCCAAGGTTGTATGTCCTTGGAGGCTACCCCAACACAAAGCAGAATCAGGGTGGTACGAAGGGTATAATAGATCCAATCACAATCAAAACTGTCGTGCAACCCCCTGTGACAAACACGAAAACCATTCCTTGGAACTACAACAAAACTATGATGACTTATAAAGGCAAGGAAATCATAGAAGAAATGGGGGAAACTGGAGGTTTGACTCGATCAAGGAGGTGTTACTCTCCAGAAGAGTTGAGGAATTCCAATCAAATCAGAGAAGGCCAATTGCTAATAAATAAACCGGTCACTGAAGAAGAGGTAGAAGAGTTTTTAAAAAAGATGAAAGTTCAGGATTACTCAATCATTGACCAGCTGAGAAAGACTCTTGTCCAAATTTCTCTACTATCTCTGTTCATACATTCAAAAGAGCATGCTCGTGTGCTAATCAAGATCCTGAATGAGGCATATGTCTTAGAGAAGACCACAATGAATCAGTTAGAGAAGATGGCCAACACATTTTTTGAGGTGAACAGAATCACCTTTACTGATGATGAACTCCCCAAAGAAGGAGCCAGGCACAACAGGGCTTTACACTTGATTGTTAAATGTGAGGGGCACTATGTAAAGTGAGCCATGGTTGATGGAGGCTCGAGCATAGATGTATGTCCTCTCTCCACCTTGCAAATCATGAAGATCAATACATAAAATCCGACCCAGCAATGTCCGCATCCGATCTTTTGATGGCTCAGCGAGAGATACCATCAGGGAGATCAACCTAACCATGACTATTGGGACAACTGACTTTGAAACCGTCTTCCAAGTAGTGGACATGGACACTTCTTATAAATTTCTTCTTGGAAGGCCATGGATCCATACGGGCCGAGCTATGCCATCCACCTTGCATCAGATGCTCAAGTTCGAACATGACAGGCAAGAAATTATTGTTCACGGGGAAGATGAGTCTTCCATTTATAAAGACCCGATAATCCCCTGTATTGAGGCCAAGGAAGGGTGTAAGTCCATTGTTTATCAGGCTTTCAAAGTGATTTATGTGGACCATGTTGAGGAAGGAAAGCCCATTCTGCATCCTCGTCTTTCCGCCACATCTGTAGTGGTGGCTGTACTTATGCTGAGACAAGGTTATGAGCCAGGAAAAGGCTTGGGGGAATCATTTCAAGGAGTTTTAGAGCCCAGTTCTCCGTTTAGTAACTAAGGTACTTTTGGTTTAGGCTTTAGGCCAACACAAGCAGACGAAGACAAATCCAAGCACCACAAAAAGTATGGATGGGTCTTGCAAAAACCTATCCCTCAAATTTTCTACACTTTTGTCAAGTCACGACTCCAAGAGGGTCAAAATTCCTCGGCGCAGGAAAACATTGGTGAAATTTGCCATGGACTCAGCCAGATATTTTCTGAAGTGAATATGATCCAGGCCGGTGAAGGCACTAGTCGTGCCGATATGCAACTAATTGGCCCAGCCACCATGCTCAACAATTGGGAATCAACTCCTCTCCCCACAAGGAAGGAGTCTTGGTAGTTTGCTTTTGCAGCTTCTTTTTTGTATTTTGGGTTACTTTCAGGGTTGTAATCCAAACATCTCAGTATGATTGTTTTGTTTTGATGTTAACCCTTCTATCCTTTCGAATTCAATGAAATGCAGTTCAGTTTCGTATTAAGTGTTGTATCTTTTTCTTTTCCTAATTTAGGTCATTTTGTTTCCATTTCAGTTTTGTTAATGACGGCTTTAATAACATGACATGAATGCGAAATTCACGCCCAGGTCTTAAAAAGCTGTCTAATTTCGAAATACTTCATCAAGAGGTTGAGTATGATGAAGATGAGGCTGTTGAGGAAATAAAAAGAGAGTTGGAACAATTTGAAAACAAGCCTAAACCCAACCTCAATAAAACTGAGACCATTAATATTGGAAGTCGTGAAGATGTTAGAGAGACAAAGATAAGCATTCACACTGAACAAAAAACCAGATATGCCTTGATTCAACTTTTATTTGAATACAAAGATGTGTTTGCTTGGTCTTATGATGACATGCCGGGTTTAAGTGCAGATCTAGTGGTTCATAAGCTTCCACGTATCCTGATTTTCCACTACTCCAACAAAAGCAACAAAAATTTAAAACGGACATGAGTGATAAAATCAAAGAGGAAATAATGAAACAACTAAGCGCCAATGTGGTCAGAGCTGTCCGATACACCACCTGGGTGGCAAATGTTTTTCTTGTGCCAAAGAAGGATGGGAAAACTAGAGTCTGTGTTGACTACAAGGAACTGAACAGAGCAAGTCCAAAGGATAATTTTCCTCTACCAAACATCCACATTCTTGTAGATAATTGCGCAAAGCATGAGATTCAATCATTCGTGGATTTCTATGCTGGGTACCACTAGATCCTAATGGATAAGGATGATGCAGAAAAGACCGCTTTCACCACTCCATGGGGTACCTATTATTACAGGGTCATGCCATTTGGTCTGAAGAATGTAGGGGCAACTTACTTGAGGGCCATGATCACTATTTTTCATGACATGATGCACAAATAGATTTAAGTATATGTCGATGATGTCATCATAAAGTCAAAGACACAGGTTGATCATGCGCGCGATTTGAAAAAGTTCTTCGAACCGCTTTGAAGGTATGACCTTAAGCTTAAACCAGCCAAGTGTGCATTTGGGGTTCCATCTGGGAAACTCCTCGATTTTATAGTCAGCGAGAGAGGAATCAAATTGGATCCATCTAAGATAAAGTCCATTCGAGATCTTCCACCCCCGAAGAACAAAAATGAAGTCATGAGTTTGCTCGGGAGGTTGAACTACATTAGTAGGTTCATTGCTCAGCTCACAACCACATGCGAGACCCTTTTTAAGTTGCTAAAAAGAATGCTGCTATCAAATGGACAGACGATTGCCAAAAAGCTTTTGATAGGATCAAAGATTATCTGTCAAAATCACCTGTACTGGTCCCACCTGAGCCTGGTAGACCTTTGTTTTTATATCTATCGGTGATGGATAATTCCTTTGGATGCATTCTAGGGAAAAATGATGCAACATGCAATTTATTATTTGAGAATGAATTTCACCAATTACGAGGTTAAGTATACCCTTTTAGAAAGGACATGTTGTGCCTTGACTTGGGTCGCTCAGAAGCTGAGACATTATCCCGTGACCTACACTACTTACCTCATATCCAGAATGGATCCTTTGAATTACATCTTTCAAAAGCCAATGCCCATTGGCAGGCTCGCAAAATGGCAGATTCTGCTCACAGAGTTCGACATCGTCTATGTCACTCGTACCGCGATGAAAGCACATGATTTGGCATATCATTTGGCTGAGAATCTAGTTGATGATGAGTACCAGCCACTTAGCACATGTTTCCCAGACGAAGAGGTCAACTCAATAGAGGAAGTAGCTTCAAACGACAACTATGTATGGAAAATGTATTTTGATGGGGCTGTCAATATCAAAGGAGTTAGGATCGTGGAAATCCCCATATCACCTATCGAACAACATTACCCTGCAATGGCCTGAATTCGGTTCTTCTGTATCAATAATACGGCAGAATACGAAGCTTGTATCATGGGTCTGAAAATGGCCCTCGATCTAGATGTGCATGAACTTTTGGTTATGGAGATTTTGACTTGCTTATCCGGCAAGCCCAAGGCTAATAGGAGACTCGAGACATCAAGCTTATTCTATACAGAAAATGTGTGCAAGATATGAGAAAAAGACTCAAATCCATCGAGTTCAGGTACATTCCCAGGTTTCACAACGAGCTAGCCGACGCCTTGGCTACCTTAGCCTCGATGCTCCCTTATCCATGCAACACTCATATTGATCCATTGGAAATCCAAGTTTGGAATTAACACGGTTACTGCAATACTATTGAGACAGAACCAGATTGTGAACCATGGTATCATGACATAAAATGATTCCTGAAAACAAGGGAATAACCAGAGCATGCCAAGGGAGATAAAAAAATAACTATAAGGCAGATTGCCGGCGGTTTCTTCCTGAATGGGGAAATTTTGTACAAAAGGACCCCAGATTTGAACTTGTTGAGATGCATAAATGCCACAAAAGCTGAGCGGATCATGAGTGAAGTGCATTCAGGGGTATGCTGACCTCACATGAATGTAAATGTTTTAGCGAAGAAAATTCTGCGGGCAGGGTATTATTGACTTACTATGGAGAGAGATTGCTTCAGTTTTGTTCGCAAGTGTCACCAATTCCATATTCATGGGGACATAATTCACTCGCCACCTTCGGAGTTGCATCCCATGTCCTCTCCTTGGACTTCCATTTCTTAGGGAATGGATGTAATTGGGCCAATCAATCCAAAGGCTTCAAATGGGCATAGATTCATTTTGGTTGTAATTGATTACTTCACCAAGTGGATGGAGGCCATCACTTTCAAAGCAGTCACCAAGAAAGCAGTGGTAGACTTTGTTCATTCCAACATCATTTGTCGCTTTGGTATCCCAAAGACCATTATCACTGACAATGCAGTCAATCTAAATAGTCATTTGATAAATGAGGTATGCGAGCAATATAAAATTATGCATCGCCATTCTACCCCTTACCGGCCAAAATCCAATGGAGTCGTCGAAGCAGAGCTCGAAGCGGCGAACAAGAACATCAAGAAGATTCTAAGAAAGATGATATAAGGTTACAGACAATGGCATTAAAAGTTGCCTTTTGCTCTTTTGGGATATCGCACGACTGCTCGCACATATGTTGGTGCAACTCCTTATTGTTGGTATATGGAACGGAAGCTGTAATACCGGTTGAAGTCAAAATTCCCTCTCTTCGGATCATTGTGGATTCGGAGATTGAAGATACACAATGGGTAAAGACTCGATTAGAACAAATAATGCTGATCGATGAAAAATGGCTAGCAGCAGTGTGTTTCGGCCAGTTATACTAGCAAAGAATGGCACGCGCTTATAATGAAAAAGTGCACCCAAGGCACTTTGAGGTAGGCCAGCTCGTTTTGAAATGCATTCTTCCACACCAAGTAGAAGCTAAAGGAAAGTTCTCCCCAAACTGGAAAGGACCTTACAACATCAAGAAAGTGTTACCAAAAGGGGCCTTGAACTTGGTAGATGAATAAGGAAGGGTACCATACATGACTATTAACGCAAATGCAATCAAAAGATATTATGTCTGATATATCTCCACTGTGGAACTTTCACGCATGATTTTCTTAGATCGAGATGACGAAGGCTATCATTTCTCGCTATTCCAAATAAGTGTCACCCTTTTGTTAACCCTTTTGAGTTGTATTTGTCTTATTTGTTTCCACTTTTTTTGGCAACCGTCCGCATGTCGTATCTCAGTTTTTTTTATAAAAAAAAGAACAAATGAGAGAGACTTATTGGTGAAAACCCGTATGGTCACTGTAAGGCGATAGTGATCAGAGAAATGAGAGAGTCTTATTGGTAAAAACCCAAATGGGCACCATAAGGCGACGGTGAGTAGAGAAATGAGAGAGGTCAGTTAGCGAAAACCCGCAAAGGGCGCTACTAGCCGAATGAGGGTCTTAGATACCCTGATATGAGCACAACCAAGACAGTTTCAAGATGAATATTTGTAATGGATTTTGAGAATTAGACAGCTCAGATGGATCGGGCGTCCAGTTCAAAATGCATGTCATGATTCATTGAAGTCGGCACATACTTCCAGACTAGTCTCCCTATTCCTTTCCCCGAAAGGGACACCTTTTGTTTAAGCACAGTTCTTTATCACCTTCAATTATTCTTCTGTTTTTACCCATAATTTTCTTTGAGTCCATTTCGGTCTGATATTGCATCGAAAGCAAAGCAAAGAAATGGATGCAAAACTGGCTACAGTTTCCCCGTAATATCAAGCACAATTTGGGGTATATATGGAATTGACGAAGGCACAAATCCATCTGTGATATCGTTTGATAAGGCGAACAAAATGTCTCAAAGAAACTGAAAAGGTTGCCTAAGCAAGACATGCTTCATGAGAAAAGTTGATAAGCACTACAGACAGAAATTAGTACTGGGTGCAAGACAATTGAGTTTGATTTTAAAGGGAAGAATTGCCTTGCCTTAGGGATAAGGGTTAACAGTACCATGGACATCCGAGTATGAGACAGTCAGGAGAAACATCGGAAAATGAGGTCTCCAGAATGCAATACAGAGTATCCGAGCACCTCGGTACAACACTGATAGAATCAGTTCTTTAACAGCGGAGTGGTCATGAATTCAAACCACAACAGCGCATCAAGGCTACAAACCAACCACCACTTTGAAAACTCACAAATTTTTCTATGTTTGAAAGCAGGAACAAAGCAGTGCATAATGGCGATTCTCAAAGGACGAAGTCACCAAACGTAAGCTCCTTAAAATCTCCATTTTTCCAGCATGCATCACTACTGTCCATATCTACCGTTTTACGTAGCTCAACTCAGGTAGAATCGTATCGCCTAGGGTGATCCAACTCATAGTTCCGGGTAGAAGTACTCTTCGCTTAGGGTGTTTTACGTAGCTTAACTCAGGTAGAACCATTTCGCCTAGGGGATCCAGCTCATAGTTCCGGATAGAAGTACTCTTCGCTCAAGGTGTTTTACGTATATTAAATCAGGTAGAATCATATCTCCTAGGGGGACCCAACTCATAGTTCCGAGTAGAAGTACTCTTTGCTCAGGGTGTTTTACGTAGCATAACTCAGGTAGAACCGTTTCGCCTAGGGGGATCCAACTCATAGTTCTGGGTAGAAGTACTCTTCGCTCAGGTTGTTTTACATAGTTTAACTCAGGTATAACCATTTCGCCTAGGGGGATCAGTCCATAGTTCCGAGTAGAATTATTGTTCTCTCAGGATGTTTTACGTAGCTTAACTCAGGTAGAACCATTTCTCCTAGGGAGATCCAGCTCATAGTTCCGAGAAGAATTACTCTTCGCTTAGGGGGATCTGTCTCATATTTCCAGGTAGAAGTACTTTTTGTTTAGACTGTTTTACGTAGATTAACTCAGGTAGAATATTTTCACCTAGAGGGATTCAACACTTTATCAACAATACAGGGCGCCGACCCCTGGTTCCATTTCCTTCTAGTAATACAGGGTACCAACCCTTGGTAACATTTCTTTCCAGTAATACAGGGTAGAAACCCCTGGTTACAATTATTATCAGTAATACAGGGTGCCAACCCCTGGTTAAATTCATTTCTAGTAATACAAGGTACTAACCCCTAGTTATATTCCCTTTCAGTAATACAGGGTACCAACCCCTAGTTGCATTCCTTCCTAGTGATACAGGGCGCCAACCCCTGGTTACTTTCCATTTCAGTAATACAGGGTGCCAACCCCAGGTTACATTCCTTTTCAATAATACAAGGTACCAATCCCTAGTCGCATTACATTCTGGTAATACAGGCTACCAACCCCTGGTTACACTCCTTTAAGTAATATAAGGTACCAACCCCTGGTTATATTTCTTTCAGTAATACAGGGTACCAACCCCTGGTTACATTCCTTCCTAGTGATACAGGGCGCCAACCCCTGGTTACTTTCCATTTCAGTAATACAGGGTGCCAACCGCTGGTTACATTCCTTTTCAGTAATACAGGGTAGCGATCCCTGGTTACATTCTTTTCCAATAATACAGGGTACCAACCCCTGGTTACATTTCCTTTCAGTATCAGGGTACCAATTCTTGGTTACATTGCTTTCCAGTAATACAGGGTACCAACCCCTGGTTACATTTCCTTTCAGTAATGCAGGGTGCCAACCCCTGGTTATATTCCTTTAAGTAATACAGGGTACCAACCCCTAGTTACATACCTTCTCAGTAATACAGGGTGCCAACCCCTGGTTACATTCTCTATCAGTAAATACAGGGAGCCAACCCTTAGTTACGTTCCCTTCCAGTAATACAGGGTGCCAACCCCTGGTTACATTCCTTCCTAGTGAAACAGGGTGCCAACCCCTGGTTACTTTCCCTTTCAGTAATACAGGGTACCAACCCCTGGTTACCTATCTTCTTGGTAATGTAGGGTACACAATCCTTTGTTACAAATTTTATCTCTTTTAGCTAGTGTATACTACTGTTTTTTGCGCCTTTCAATAAATTGGATAGTTTATAGCTTTCTCTGATAACTCACAAAATTTTCCTAGTCCAAACTGGGGAAGAAAATTTTTGTTTGTTTTATTCGTTTTTGATGGCTTTGCTAGCCCCGTCGTAGAGCACATGTGATGGTTAAATCTTGTGGTTTCAGTTTTTCATCAGAAGAAAGAAGTTTTTCGATCACAAGAAAGTTGGAGTTAGCATTGATAATGTGTCAGCAACCCAGCTTCTCAAAATTCATTTTCCCAAATTCTGGTCGGGAAATCAAGAAATCGAGAATGAGCCATAATCTTTTCTTCAAAGATCATCAAGATCCAATCTAAGGTCAATACAAGAGAGCATGCCAAGAATCAAGATTTGACTCTAGAAGACACATTGATAGGAATTTTGTAACTCTTAACTTGCAGGCATATTTAGTTCTCTTCTTCTTTTGATGTAAGCAGCAAGTAACAATAACAGTAACAACAACAACAATAACTGTCTTAAACTCCAGTGTCTGGTCGTCCCAGCTACCAAATTTTTCCAGAACTACACTAACCTGATTCCTTTATAGCCAAGGATATGTAGGCAACCTCGGAAGCAAGGTTTGATCATCATTTTTTTAAAAATTGTTTTTAGTGGAGTGATACGTGAGCAAAAATTAGCCATAGCATTCACTTTTCTTTGCACGAAAACACTTCATGTTCTCGAGCAAAGAGGGGCAGATGTGAATACCTACTTTTTGCTTTATTTTAACATCTCCTAAATTTATAAGTGTTTTGTTGCTTTATTATTTCTTTTTCTTTCTCAATTTTTAATTATTTTTTTATTGCAATTTTTCTTATCACAAAAATACCAAAAAATATTGTTTTTTTTTGTGTGTGCTCTTTTAGTTGACTAATTATTTGATAAGATAATTAAATTGATTTCTCATATGATTAATTCAATTATTAGCTAATGAATTTTATTAGGTTTTGTTTTATTGGTCGGTATTTAGGTTAATTAGATTGTAGTTTAATAAGATAATATTAAAGGGAAATGAGCTAAAAATAAAATGTTTAGGTGTCTAAGAGTGCAATTCAGTGCCAATTAAATGGCTTCCAGGTTAGTGTTCAAACGACGTAGTTTTATAATCAAACTATGTCGTTTTGGTTAAGTTACAAAAGGTCAATCCTGGCCATCAGATCTTCTTCAATCAAATGGCTCTAATTTAATATTTCATTTCATATATAAAGATAAAAATTCAGAAATTTTCCTTCAATTAACCCCAAAACCTAAAACCCAATTCTCTCTCTCATCTCTCATTCTCCCACTGTCGGCGTCGCCTCTGCCTACCGGCGTCGCCGTCCGACACCTCCTTTCCGCCCAAAATTTCACCATCTCATCCTCTACTCTCCTCTTTCCAAATATCCAAAACAAAACCTCCAAACCCCCATCAAACTTTATGAATATTAGATCTAGGAACCCTAGCCGCCACCCCTTTTGCCCAAATTCGTAGAGTTCATGTCACCTCCACCCCACAATACATACATGGTCGGATGCATACATGGTCGGCGACTGCCTCACCACCGCCAAGCATGCCGAGTCATTGTTTTTGCCTAGATACGACCTGGGAACGACTTTTTCTAGACGACATGGTGTTGAAATCACCATTCGGCTTCCCCGAATTGGTGGTACTAATGTCTGCCACCTAGAAAAGTTCGTTCGAAGGTCGCTCGTCATCGTTTGTCACTGCTCGTGTCGTCCCTGAGATTCATGAATAGTTTCAAGAATGCTCGTTTGGTATAACATTCATTTCCTCATTTTCTTAGTTTATGTTTTCCCATTTGGTTTTGAATTTAGTTTAAGTTTCTCTATTTTTGATTAGTTTGTTAGTCTATAATAAGTTGTTGTTCTAGTTTTGTGCAAAATTGCTGAATTGTTTATACAGTTCGTCGTATGTTTAGTTGTTATTATTCGTGATAGTTTAGCGATGTTCGTTTAGTTTCTGTTTCGCGCAATAGCTTGTCGCTCGAGTCTAGTTTGCACAAATCTAATTCATTCCAATATAGTTTGTTTGAATATTTAGTTCGATAAATTTTAAGTCTTGTTTCTGTTTTGCTAGTTCGTAGTTGGTTTGAGTTTGAATATATAAGCTGAATTTCAGTCATGTGTTGATAAAAAGCTAAATACTTGAGTATAGGGCACATAGTTGGTTACTTTTTTACTGTTCAAAGACTTTTGGAGTACTAAAATCCAAAAGGTCTGTCATTCTTTGGTAAAAAAGGTTGTGTCTAGGAAAGATTTTAAACCAAAAATCTATCCTTTGAATAGTCTGGACAAATTTTTTGTCAAGACCCATTTCCGGAGTCGTTATGGTGCCTGTCGTGGAACCAGGCAAGCCACCCATTTTATCTAACAAAATACAATTTCCAATATAATGCCCTTTTTAGCAAGTCTGGAATTAATAATAATAATAATAATTCCAATATTTTTCGGAAAACCAGTTTATGAAATTCAAAAGACCAAATCCTACTAACCCCAGATCCAATGTCACACAGTCATAAGCTGCTAATACTTAATACAACCAAAAGAAATGACTAACATTGTCTGAAAATAAACGCAATGGTAGAAAAGGAAGAGAAGACGAGATCACGGTCGCCAGCTGCTACCTCGTCAACTCTAATGAAACTGCTACTACTTACTGACCAGAGCTAAATCCCGCTGTACCTGGATATGCACACAAGATACGGGGGGTAACGTGAGTACACCCACTCAGTAGTAACGAAACCAAACTACGGGCTGAGAGGTAGTGACGGACCAAACCTCCGATAATTCAAACAACGGTATATAAATTGGACATGACAGTAATATATCAGGAATTAAACACGATGCATCAATATATGTCTGTAACTCTGCATACTAGCATGAATTCATATAGAATCAAGAATGATGTGTACTCATTAATCAAGCTCTCATAAGGTGGTCCACTTAGTACTAGAATACAACCTTTAGGCCCAGGAAAGTCCATCCCGGATATTACATAAACACAAGTGACACAGTCACCAAGTACTGAGGAAAAAGGCCGATCTAGCCCCTCCACGGAGAAGATCCATCTCCGGAACATAATAACCACAGAGAAATCCATCTCCAGAACATAATAACCATGGAGAAATCCATCTCCGGAACATAATAACCACGGAGAAATCCATCTTCGGAATATCTGTGCGCTCACTGGGGGTGTATAGACTCCGGAGGCGCTCCTTTCATCCCAAGCGCTATATCAAGCCAACGAAGGAATGATTTCAGGATCATTGCGGTGTGCAGTCCGACCTCATAACTGTCTCAAAACCAGGCTCCAAGCCTCACTCAGTCAGTACCTTTCAGTCTCACTCACAATGCTCTAACATATGAAAATCAACTCAAACGAATGATAATATAGAATAAACTAGCAACTTAAGAGACTAAGGCATAAAAAGTATACTATAATAGGACTGAGTACATGAAAGCAATAATCACAGATAGAGACAGCAATAATCGACCATTCCGGTCTAAACACATCGGCGTGAAGCCTTAACATTTATACTTAGCATGATTTCTATTTCGTTCAAGGTAATTACCACCTTCACAGTACAATATCAATCTGAGATAACCAGTAGACAGTGCCATGGGGTGAGTCAGGCTACAAATATTCGCTAAACTCTCGCATGGCCATCACTTGGCAAGTGCGTCACCTTAATTAACAACAATTATCAAATAGTTTGGGGTTTCGAACCCTCAGTTCCAAGTTTGGAAGCGTTACTTACCTCAAAACCGGCTAACACACTACTCCGCAGTGCCCTTGCCTCTATATTCGACCTCTGGGTGCTCCAAATCTACCAACAATCAGATGTATATCATTATAATATGCTAAGGAACTAATCCCAATCGAAATGTTTAAAAAATACTCAAAAATCCCGAAATTGGTCAAACCCGACCCCTGAGCCCACGTCCTGAAATTCAGAAATTTTTATACCAAACTGTTCTTCGTCATCTCACGAGTCCGTACATATAAAGAACTCTAAATTCGGAGTCCAAATGACCCCTCAAATCACCATTTTAAATATTCTTAATCCCAAGCCCTAATCACCCAAGTTACACTGATTTTCCCCTAATTTCCACCATAATTCCGACCTTTAATCACATATAAACGAGTTTAGAGTCCAAAAATCTTACCTTGGTGAAGAACTATCGAATCCCCTCTTCAAAACCCTTCCAAAAGCTTCAAACTCGGATGAAATATTGAGAAAATGGCTAAAATTCGCGAAGGCACGCTTTTATACCTTCTTCCCAATGGGTCCGCACCTGCGACCACTTACACGCACCTGCGGATCCCAAGTGCGCACTTGCGGAAAAATCCTAAGGCCTCAAATCCCGCACCTGCTATTGACCTCCCGCACCTACGGCCTCGCAGGTGCGGCCAATACCTCGAACCTGCAGAAATCCCCTCACTTAGCTAACTTCCGCACCTGTGGTGCCACGTCCGCTCCTGCGGGACCGCACCTGTGGCTCCCCATCCGCAGGTGCGAAAACACCAGTAACAGAACATCAGCAGTGACAAAAATCATTCCAAACTCCCCGTTAGCCATCTGAAACCATCCCGAGCCCCTCGAGACCCCAACCAAACATACTAACACCTCATGTATGATCATTCAAACTTAATTGCGCTTCCGAAACACTAAAAATAACATCAAAACACCAAAATCACATCAAATTCAAGTCTAAGAACTTTGAAATTTCAAAAATCCTCCAACGATGCCAAAACTATCCAAAACAAATCCGATTAACCTGAAATTTTGCAGACATATCCAAAATGACATTACAAACCTGTTCCAACTGTC
>ML334221.1:0-25290 GCA_005239505.1 Nicotiana paniculata
TAGTAAAACATCACCAAGTTATATTAAAAAGTCTTGAGAGAATTGATTGAGTAAAGTTGCGTATTCTGACAAATTAATTGATACGTAAATTCCTTGTGGGATCGACTCTGGGCGTAATACCCCGGATTATATTTGCAACGCCCGCTTAGTCTTTTATTAGACATAGTTGAGCGTGATCAACCTACATCATGGCAGTGAAAGAAAATGACTTGGATCAGCATGAGATCGAGTTGGTTCTGTTGAAGAATTTTGGTGAAATACTCACGAAAGGGGCCCTAACATAGTATTCCCTCTTACCCCCACAATTCAATCAATTATTTTGAAATGCTTGCAGATTTGTTCATCAAAGCTCATACCGAAGCAAGAAAGGTCCAGGCCAGAAAAGTAGATATATTCAAAATTTCACAAGGCAAATTTGAGCTGCTGCGGGACTTCGTAATCCGGTTCCAGAAGGAGAGAATACTGCTACCTGCGGTCCTGGATGAATGGGCAGCAGAGGTATTCACGAAGGGTCTCAATCTAATAAGTTTTTATACCTCCCGAAAATTAAAGAAGAGCTTACTCGAGTTTTAGGCAACCATAAGGGCGGATGTCTATAACCACCATGAATCAAAGATAAGGATAGAAGATGATCAATTTGTCTCTTCAGTATCATCCAAAGGACAGGGTCACGATAAAAATCAGGATAAGTTTTAAAATGACTATGATACAGATCAGAGGTCTTCCAAGGGTCGTTTTCTACCCTACGAGAGAGCTGATGGGCATAACAGCAAAGTGTTCCAGTCACCGGTTAGGTTCGCCTCCAACAAAAGGTCGAATCACATTCGAATTAGTAGATCGTTGCAGGAGAAAGAGGCATCGGGATCTCGCGATCCCACATATCCCAGGTTATCAGATTACAACTTTAATATCAGCCTGGTAGAGCTTGTGTCGTCAGTGAGAAGGACTCATGGACACTGAACTACACACTACAGACTGCCGACATCTTCGTGAGTAGGTGGCGACGTTGCTAAAGAATGGACATCTTAGAGAGTTTTGAAGTGACCGTGCCAAAAAGCAACTATGGTCGGTGCCAGGACAAGGCAGAGTTATCAGAAATTGCAGTAGGATCACCCTGGATGACGATCAACATGATCTTCAACATGAATGAAATTAACGGGGTAACATTTTCAGCAGCAAAGAAAACAAAGATATCGGTTACTCACGGCAAAATGATCTGAGAAGTCTCTGAGGATGACATCACCTTCACGGAGGACAGTGATGGACTTCTTCTGCCGAGGTTACCGAGATGAAGTGCGACTCCTGGCTGGTGGTCAACCAAGTTTATGGGATTTTTGACACAAAGAAAAAGTGTATGCAATAGTACTCGAATAAGGTTCAAGCATTATTTGCACGATTCAAATAATGGTTAATTTTCCACATTTTGAGGGAAGAAAATGTGGAAGCAGACAGATTGGCTAATTTGAGGGTCGTCCACAGAGATAAAAGGTTGCGATTCCGGTACGATCATACAATTGTTGTATTTAGTGTTATATATGGACGGATACTGGTGAAGTAAATTCAACCAACTTAATTGTTGGACTTTAAGCCATTGGGTTTTAAAGACTAGAAGTGTGAATTGGAAAATAGTGGGAAATGGAAAATTTGAATCAAGTGAGCTTTGTCATTTATGACAAATGAACTTTATCCCTCATTGGTAAGGAACAACTACACTTGTGTGTATAAATATAGGATCACTTCTTAGAGCTCTTAAAGGAGTTGAAGAGAATGAATCCTCGCGCCGTCGCCGTCGCTCGGCTCGGCTTTGGATTTGGATTTGGATTTGTCAAATGATCGATCAATGAGATTAATTTTTTGACAAAGTTTATTTAGTTAATTATTTAAGAATTAATTAAGTTCCAGTCAGTTCATTAACGGAATTAACTGGAATATATAATCCAAAACGTTGAACGCTGCTTTTCCCTTCTGTTCACATTATGAACAAACACCTCTTCCTTTCAAATATCTATTCACATTATGAACATACATCACACCTCTTCCGACAATTTCCTATAAATTCCGAGGCATGTCTTCCTTTTCACTCACTCGAAAATACAGAACTTCCTTCTGAAAATCCTGCATTCTACTTCGCAGTTTCTCTCTCAAATTCGTAAGTGTGATTTTGCTCCGTTCTTTGAGTTCGTTGGTATCCTGCAGTTTGTATTGCCACTGTTGCAGGAAGGTTTATTCCGCTTCATCCTGGGAGGATTTAATCCATTACCTTGGCAACTTGTGAGGGAGTTAAAATTCCTTAAGAACGCACAAGGAAATTGTGGACTCGGAATATTTCTTATCATTTACAGCTTTCCAGTTTCTTCTAACAGTTTTCTAGTTTCTGTTTTAACACAGTAGCGATAACAAACTTAAGGAATTTCAGATTAATGTTTTTGTGTTGAAATCTATATTGAATTGTTATCTATAATTTGTATACTAGTTTGGAGACTAAAGCCTTGGTGCTTTCTACTCCAATAATTGTTTAGTCCGGTTTAAAGTATATCAAAACTTTACCGGAATAATAAACGTACGGGTTGAAGTATATAAAAACTTCACCATTGTTATGTGTTGTATGTTTGGTTTGGTATTCAGTTTGAAGATATCAAAACTTCATTGATTTAACAAAGTTCTGTTTGTTTCCAACTCTACAGAAACATGAAGAATGAAACCCAAAATAATGGAAATGCTGCTGGAACGGGTGCTTCATCGAGTGATGTTGCCTCGTCAAGACCAGCGCATACAATGGCACCGGTAGAAAAGCCCGGGAAATTTTCTGGTACAAACTTCAAACGTTAGCAGATGAAGATGCTATTCTATCTAACTACACTAATCCTGCAACGATTCATCAAGGAGGATGTTCCAGTCGTGGGAGAAGATACTCCTGAGGCTGAACGGTTTGTAATAATTGAAGCATGGAAACACTGATTTCCTATGCAGAAACTACATTTTAAGTTGTTTGGAGGATGGCTTGTATAATGTTTATGGTGTCATGGAAACTTCAAAAGAGTTATGGAACGCTCTTGAGAAAAAGTACAAAACCGAGGATGCTGGACTTAAGAAGTTCGTTGCTGCAAAATTTTTGGAGTTTAAAATGATTGACACCAGGTCGGTCATCNTTAATATTAATAGTGCTATTAATTATAAATTTATTATTGAACGTATGTTCGTAAATGAGGCGTTTCAAGTTGCTGCCTTCATTGAAAAGTTACCTCATTTATGGAAGGGCTTTAAGAACTACTTGAAGCACAAGCACAAATAGATGACACTTGAGGATCTAATTGTTCGTATAAGGATAGAAGAAGACAACAAAAATGTTGAAAAGAAGTTACGTGGCAACTCGGCGATAATGGGAGCTAACATTGTTGAGGAAGCACCGGAAAATAAAAAGAAAAGAAAGAAGGCATCTGGACCAAATAATTACCCGAACAAGAAGAAGTTCAAAGGTAGTTGTCACAACTGTGGAAAGCCCGTGCATAAGGCCATAGATTGCCGTGCTCCAAAGAAACAATTTCAACAGAAAGAGTCACAAAAGAAGAAGAATCAAGCAAATGTGGTGGAAACCTTTGAAGAAGTGGAGGACTTGTGTGCCATGTTGTCTGAATGCAACTTGGTAGGAAATCCGAGAGAGTGATGGATTGATTCTGGATCCACCCGCCATGTTTGTGCTAACAAGGAATTATTTTCTTCTTATGCTCCCTCAGGACCCGACCAAACTCTTTTCATGGTAAATTCATCTACGGCCAAAATCGAGGGAGTTGGCAAGATTTCATTGAAGATGACATCCGAAAAAATTGTGAATTTAAATCAAGTTCTCCATGTTCCAGAAATTCGCAAGAATTTAGTATCCACAAAACTTCTTGTCAAAAATAGATTTAAGTGTAAGTTTGTTTCCAATAGTGTTGTATTAACTAAGAATGATCTGTATGTAGGTAAAGGTTACCTCAATGAGGGACTTTTTAAGCTAAATGTAATAGTTATTCCTATCAATAAAGTTTAAGCTTCTTCTTACTTAGTTGAGTCAAACACTTTATGGCATGCGCGCTTAGGCCACGTCAACTTCAAAACATTACGGACAATGATTAATTTGGAAGTAATGCCAAAATTTGATTGCATTAACTCAAAATGTCAAATCTGTGTGGAATCAAAGTATGCTAAGCATCCGTATAAGTCTGTCGAAAGGAATTCAAGTCCTTTAGATTTAATTCACATAGATATTTGCGACATGAAGTCAACACCATCTCGCAATGGGAAAAAGTACTTCATCACCTTTATTGACGATAGTATGAGATATTGCTATGTCTACCTACTTAGTAGTAAAGATGAAGCAATTGATTCATTCAAGCAATACAAGAATGAAGTTGAAACACAACTTAACAAAAAGATCAAAATGATAAGAAGTGATAGGGGTGGCGAATATGAATCTCCTTTTGAACAAATATGTTTGAAAAATGGCATTAATCACCAAACAACTGCCCCGTACTCTCCTCAATCAAACGGAATTACGGAAAGAAAGAATCAAACATTAAAGGAGATGATGAATGCCTTGTTGATAAGTTATGGTTTACCACAGAACTTGTGGGGGGAAGTTATACTTACAGCAAACAGAATAATCAACTGTGTGCCCCAATGTAAAACACAGTCCATTCCGTACGAAAAGTGGAAAGGGAGGAAACCTAGCTTGAATACTTCAAAGTGTGTGGGTGTTTAGCTAAAGTACAGGTTCCTAAGACTAAAAGGGTGAAGATAGGATAAAAACGGTTGATTGTGTATTTATTGGATATGTAACCAATAGCAAGACATATCGTTTTCTCGTTCATAAATCAGAAAATTCTGAGATCTACGTTAATACGGTAATAGAATCAGATAATGCTGAATTCTTTGAAACTATTTATCCATATAAAAGGAAAGTGAATTGTCCTACCAAAAGTCAAAATGACCTCGGGAGGAAACAACAGATGGTATGCCTAATGAGGAAAATCCGAGAAGAAGTAAACGTCAAAGGACATCTGCTTCATTCGGTCTAGNGATTGACAAATACAAGGCAAAACTTGTTGTCAAAGGATTTAGACAGCGAGAAGGTCTTGATTATTTTGACACATACTCTCCGGTAACAAGAATTACATCCATTCGGATGCTAATAGCGTTAACCGCCTTGTATGGTCTTCAAATCCATCAAATGGATGTAAACACACCCTTCTTAAATGGTAATCTGGAGGAAGAAATCTACATGAACCAACCTGAAGGGTTTGTGGTTCCGGAAAAATAAAAGAAGGTGTGCTGACTTATTAAGTCCCTTTATGGACTAAAACAAACACTCAATCAATGGCATGCGAATTTTGACCAAACAATGTTGTCAAATGGCTTTAGGATTAATGAATGTGATAAATATGTTTACATTAAGAACGTTCCAAATCATATAGTCATTGTTTGCTTATATATTGATGATATGCTAATAATGAGCAAAGACATTGCCGACATTCAAGCTACTAAGCATATGCTTGCTAGTAAGTTTGTTATGAAAGACTTAGGAGTTGCCGATGTAATTCTAGGAATTAAAATCCAGAGGACTCCTCAGGGTCTGGCTTTGTGTCAATCACATTACGTGAAAATGGTACTTGAAAAATTCAAACACTTGGAATTTAGAAGTGCAAGAACTCCAATTGACTCAAACCGTTATCTTGTAAAAAATAAAGGTGAAAGCACGTCTCAATTGGATTATGCTCATGTGTTGGAAAGCTTAATGTATATCATGAATTGTACACGTCCTGATATAGCTTGTGCAATAAGTAAACTTAGTCGATTCACAAATAATCCCAACAAACATCACTGGGTGGCAATGAAACGAGTTCTGGGATATTTGGAATATACCCAAGATTACGCTTTGCACTACAATAAATATCCTACGGTTATCGAAGGATATAGTGATGCAAATTGGATAACCGGCTCAACAAAAACAAATTCCCCAAGTGGATATGTTTTTACTGTTAGTAGAGGAGCAATATCTTGGAAGTCTTCCAAACATACGTGCATCACTCGCTCTACAATGGAATCAAAGTTTATAGCTTTGGATAAGGCCGGCGAAGAAGCTGAATGGATTCGAAATTTCTTAGAAGACATTCTGTTCTGGCCAAAACCTTTGGCTCCTATATGCATACATTGCGATAGTGAGGCTGCAATGGGACGGGCAGGGGGCGTTATGTATAACGAAAAGTCTCGTCATATACGAACCGTTAGACAATTGCTCTCAAGTGGAATTATCACTATTGATTATGTAAGATCAAAGGATAATGTGGCGGATCCGCTTACAAAAGGCCTAACTAGAGAGGGAGATGAGAAATCATCTAAGGGAATGGGACTATGGCCGAGGACAAGTCATCATGGCGGTAACTCTACCTAGAATTTTGGATATTCCAAGATCTAGGTTCAAGGAGCTCAAACAAAGTTGTGATTGACCGGTTCAACATTATCAAAGTAAAATCTTTGGTCCCTTCTCGTTAGAAGACAATGTTCACAAGGATAGAAATTTACATGTTCTTTAATGATTACCTAAGTTTGATGTGGTATTTATCAAATAGTTTCAATCTAAAGGATTACACGTTTAGGAATTACCTATGTAAGTGTGAAGTGGAAGCCGCTTCAATGAGAATTCTGTAAGGCCATTTCTCTACGCACTTATGAAACTAGGCGGTGTTCATGGCTGAAACAAACACAACAATGAGAACCAAAATACGGTTAAGGGTTGGTTGTGTGACATATGGTTGTCTAGGTATACACTAAAGCTCGACGTTTCAAAGATATCAAATCTACCGATTAACCGAGTATATCCGACATATGCTCACTACGGAAAGTTCAAAGGGAAACCTACTTATCCAGATGCAATTAATCCTTACTTGCAAATCACACAACTTTCATCTATGTTCATTCGTATTACAACCATTCCCTATTCACGTGGGGGATTGTTGGACTTTAAGCCATTGGGGTTTAAAGACTAGAAATGTGAATTGGGAAATGGTGGGAAATAAAATGGAGGGAAATGGAAAATTTGAATCAAGTGAGCTTTGTCATTTATGACAAATGAACTTTGTCCCTCATTGGTGAAGGATAACTACACTTGTGTGTATAAATATAGGATCACTTCTTAGAGCTCTTAAATGAGTTGAAGAGAATGAAGCCTCGCGCCGTCGTCGCTCAGCTCGGCTTCGGATTTAGCTTTGGATTTGGATTTGGATTTGTCAAATGATCGATCGATGAGATTAATTTTTTGACAAATTTATTTAAGTAATTATTTAAGAATTAAATAAGTGCCAGTCAGTTCATTAATTGAATTAACTGGAATATATAATCCAAAATGTCGAACGTTGCTTTTCCCTTCTGTTCACATTACGAACATACACCTCTTCCTTTCAAAGATCTGTTCACATTATGAATAGACATCATACCTCTTCCGACAATTGCCTATAAATTCTGAGGCGTGGCTTCCTTTTCACTCACTCGAAAATACAAAACTTCCTTCTGAAAATCCTACATTCTACTTCGTAATTTCTCTCTCAAATTCGTAAGTGTGATTTTACTTTGTTCTTTGAGTTTGTTGGTATCCTGTAGTTTGTATTGCCACTGTTGTAGGAAGGTTTATTCCGTTTCATCGTGGGAGGATTTAATCCTTTACCTTGACAACTTGTGAGGGGGTTAAAATTCCTTAAGGACGCACAAGGAAATTGTGGACTCAAAATATTTCTTATCGTTTACAGCTTTCCAGTTTCTTCTAACAATTTTCTAATTTTTGTTTTAACACAATAGCGATAACAATAATTTGGGACTGGAGGAACGAGTTCATTGAATATCTCATACATGGTAAATTGATCGAAGACCTTATCGGGTTTCAACTATAACTTGTAAAGGCTCATACGAATTAGAAAATCAAGACAGAGTCAAATTGCCGAGCAATTGGAACGTGACTCACCTCAAAAGGTACTATTGTTGAAGATCCTTGCTGGTTTTGAAAGTATGCGCTGCACTCTTTTTCCTTTTGACCAATTTTTTTCCCAATCAGATTTTTCTAACAAAGTTTCTAACGAGGCAGCAACGTAAATCATACTACAAAGGAAACATCATCAGCAAAGGCAAGACCTTTAAATACCAAGACACTAAAGTTCTCACACTGGTGAGATCGACGACTACGAGCTTGTCTGTTAAACAACTTGTGAATGGTTAAATAATATTTGGATCAAATGCAAACCTCGCCTCCCAGAATTTAAAAAGATTATCTAATCTTTCACAAGTTGTCTCCACTGATGAAGCAACCGTATAAAACGAAGAAAAAGTCCTTCGATGAATATAATACTTTTAGTGTTCGAATTCCCATACTTAGGATTCGAACACTGGGGGAATTAATGCATGATACGACACCAATAGTGCCACGAAAATTGGGATTGTTAGAACCGGGATCGATATCGTATCAGGACCAGGAACTGCATGATCAACCCCGTAGAAATAAATTGTACAAGTTAGCCACATGCATTGGTAGATTTATTTACTTAAGCGAATGAATTTTTATGTAAATATACTCTTAAATATAAAAAAGAATAAATAAATCAAAGTCATTTTATTCTTATCTTATTTTTTGTCCAAATGATAAATTAACTTATTTTATCATTTGAGAATTAACAAAAACTTTAAATGCTTGTAAACATAAGGTCCCTCTCTTATGAAACTCTCACAGTAAAGGGTAGATTACGAAAGTGTTTATGCCCGGAATCAAAAGCTATCGGATGGAAAAATATACCCGAAGCTTTATCAACTTAACATAAAAGGGATATTTTTGCACAACACTTAAGTAAAAAATGCTTTTATTTATCAAAGTCCCACACATAGTAAAAGGTTTTTGCATAATTACAAAAGATAACTTTTTTTTTTACTCATTATTCATTGCTGCCAGACCCGAAGGGAGAGAAGGGTCTTCATTCTCCCTGATGGAAGGAGGTTGTTCCCTGCTGGTTCAGGGTCTTCATCCTTTTCGGTATCCCCTTTGGTTCCCAAATACTCAGAACTAGTATTCAAGGAGTCTGTTGTAGTGGGTCGAGCAAGAAGATTCTCACGAGCAGTTAAATCCAGTGCCTAGGCTTTAGCAAAGCAGTCATCAATGTTGGAAATGCCTACTTTGGCTTCTTTCAGAGTCTTCCTCTTCATATGATACATATAACAAGTCTTCTTGAAGACCAGGGAATCTTCTTGGTCCTGGAGTTTTACTCGAAACTTGTCAATTTTTCCATGAAGCTCTTATTTTTTAGCCTTCATTGCACTAACCTGGGAACCAAGCTCAACATTGATAGTTGAGTTAATCCGATTTTTCTTCATGAATCTCTTGAGCCTTTCTTTCATTTTGGCCCTCTTCTCCTCGGCAACATGGGCCTTCTCGATTTTGGCATGCAAACCAGCCTCCAAGTTACTATTTTTTTCCATGAAGGTTGATTCACGTTCAACAGCAACAGTCACAACATCATGACGCTCAACCTACTTAGCCTTTGTTTCTTTTAGATTTTCATGAAGTTGGGCTGATTCTTGGATATGAGCCATCTTGTCTTGCTCCGACTGTTGCACTCGGGCTTCAAGCTCGTCTGTTTGAGCAACCTTGGACTCCAGCACCGGGAGGCACTCAGTGAATTGATTTTTCTCGGCCAATAATTGGTCTTGTTCTGAAACAAGCTCTTGCTTGTCCAGAATCAGTCTCTGCAGGCCCTCGGAGGCAGAAAAGTTTGCCTGAAGAAGGGATAAAACCAAGGTTGTTACTTCGAAACATAAATTAGAAAAGATGGAGAAGAGTGAGACTATTACATGTGCCGAGAAATGCATGTTGTTATTTATGAGGCACTCCCCTGAAAGGGAGTCCGTCTTCTTCCGTTATTTCGCTGAAGCCAGCGGCTTAAGGTAATTGGCAAGCTCCACCAACTTTGAGAGAATATGTCATTCCTTCAAAATCGAAATAGTGCTATTTCGCCTTCCACAAGGATCTTGGGAATGTGCCGAATAGTTATTTTTGAAGTTCCTATGATTAGGAGACCGTGGAGGGGCAACATTACATACTTGGTTGGCTTATGATGGAGAAGGAGAAGCAGTCGGTGCTGGTAGAGAAGGAATAACTAGCGTCAATGGGTAGGAAGTTGTTGGTATAGATGGCAAAGAGGCAGCTGGTATGGAGGGGGCGACAGGTGTGATCGGCTCAGCAGTCGGTGACAAAGAAAGGTCAAGGGTCAAACTCCTCTGACCGGGAGCATCGGTAGGGATCAAAAAATGGGAATAAGCATTTTTGACTAAACCCATCTCCCCCCAAATCGCCTGAACTTCCTCTAACGATGAATTTTGGAGCTCCCATGGCCGAGCATACAGTTGAGCTGATGATGATCTTTTTTTTCCTTTGGAAGGAAGCCTCTTCTTTATCGGCTTTCCCTTCATCATCGGGGATCACTATGGCCAGATCGAATGGTGTTTTCTTTGTTCTTTTCCCTTAAATCCCAGTCAAGGAGGAATGTCTCTATTTCAGTTTCTTGGGTTAGGGACTCTGAGAGGAAGCACCTTTACCGGAGGCGCGAGTAGTTTCACGAGCCCACCTCCGATTAAGGTCACCTTGCAAGACTTGTGCGGCCTCCATCAGGTCATCAAGAACCTCGATGTTGGGGCACACTACAGAAAACCTTTGGAAGAACTGTATAAAGCAAAAATGGAGTTAGCAATTTATTCATGAGGCTTCTTGTGTTCGAACAAGGATGAAAGAAAGAAGAATTTTGGCTTACCATAGTTCATGGACTTCCACCCATATTTGGATGCCATTTCTTGCCACCTACGAGATTCTGGAGTAGTTATATCCAAAATTTTTTGGACCCACCAGTCTAAACCTGAAATCCCATGGTGGATCCCGACAAGTAGCTGAAACGAAATGAGCAAAAGATCAACAAAGAAAGAACCTTTATTTTTACGAAGAAAGGAAAATGAATACCCGAAAACTTATGAAAAAAGGTTCTGTGATTCGGGGAAAGATGGAGCTGTGGTCAGGACGATGTCCCTGGTAGCAATAATAACAAATCGTTATATCCTTCCATGTTCATTGTCTTCATCTACGCTGGTGAGAAGAACACGGTGACCACGCTTGCTAAGGTTCAACGCTCCCCTATGGAAAACCTTAGGGGAGTAAAAATTCATCATGTGTGCAAGAGTTAGGGTTTCCCTGGTCTCGGTGCACAACTGGCAGAGGCAGGCCACTGTGCGCCATATAGATGGGCCTACTTGCGTCAATTAGACCTGGTACCGGTGGCAAAACTCTAGGATTATCGGGTCAAGCCTTAACTTGACCCCAAGACAAAGGGACCCAAAGTAAAGGGGTATGTATAGACATACATAAACCCCTCTCTGGAGTAGGTAACTCGTTCTACCCCATCTGGGGCGAGGATTTCGACATTGGAGCAGTTGCAGTCCTCCTTCACAGTAGGGATACTAGAGGGTCGAATGGAGGGGGGGAGGCACTTGCGAACTCGCTAAAACCTATTGTTTTGGGAATTTGTAGATGCAGTTTGTTCTTGGAGATCAGATGTAGTGTTGAGATAAAGTGGTGTTAAAATTTGGAGGCTCAGACTCAGTGTCAACCTCTTTGTTCTTGTTTTTCTTTGGGCCT
Source organism: Nicotiana paniculata (assembly GCA_005239505.1). Taxonomy (NCBI): domain Eukaryota; kingdom Viridiplantae; phylum Streptophyta; class Magnoliopsida; order Solanales; family Solanaceae; genus Nicotiana; species Nicotiana paniculata. The sequence continues at coordinate 11,696 of ML334221.1, forward strand.
CTACCAAAGAAAGACTAGTGCTTTCGAAGATAACAGTGTAAGAAGACATGGTGGTAAAAGGTCAGTGAAGAAGTTCTTGCTGAGAAAGTTGAATGTTGTAGAAAAGTTCTAAGCAAATTCAGAGGAGGAGAAAGATTTGCGAAAGTAGTGAAAGTGAAAAAGTAAAAATGATGACTAATAGAGAAATTATAGACGACAAAAATTAAGGTCATGATTACCTCGAGAACCGATAAAAAATACCTGCTGAATCATGGGGCAACACCTGTTCGGAGTATTAAATGAGAGAAGACGTGCGTCCCTTCAAATGTCAAAGACTGTTCAGGAATTTTTCCGCCAAGAAAAGAATTCTTATCGACTTCTCAGTAATACTGAATTGAGTCACTGAAAGTAGGGGACTATTTGTATGGGGTATAATTGGTTGATAATAGGTGGTCGAACGGTAAGGTGACATGTGGAACCGAAGACAGGCAAAAGGTGAGTCAGAAGATAACTGGCACCGACTGTGAAGTATGTAACCGGTGCATGATGGATCCCGAAGGAAGCATAGCCGATAATAGAGATTCAAAGGTTTGGCATCAAAAAGTATTCAATGAGTAGCCAGCTCTTCACACCCATCAATGACACATTTATTCTCATTCAGGAAGAGCTTGATTTAGGGGTCTTGTTTTCCTCAATAAAGCTATAAATAGGAGGGTTAACAACCATTGTAACACATGAAACATTCTGACCACAAAGCTTTATTCTACTATTTTACGCTCAGTCTAAACAATTTTATCATTGCTTTATTAGTGCCTGCATTTTTACTCTCGGAAAGACCGAGTTTTGAATGAGGCTCATTATCTCCTTTAATTTCAATCGTTAATCTTATTTTTGTTCTTATTTCTTTATCATGTTTTGATCAAATCAATTTGCTTATTTACAAACCACGCTATAAATTCAACCGTACCATTTTACGAAAACATTACTCAATTGATAAGGCAAAGATGAATCTGATAACTCAAAACTTAGAAGATGGAACATTTTTTGCAATACTAGCTAGATTATTATATAAAGGAAGCACCACTTTTTATATTACAACTAAGCATTTAAGAGGGAGTAACAAATGAGAGTGATCAATTTATATGGCGTAATTTGATTGAGCAAAAAGTATAAGAAAAAAGTATCATTTTGTTTATAAAGTCGTCTCACATCCTTTCATAATTCACACCTAACAATGGGACGAATCCGAAATTTAAATTCTATTGATTCAAACTTTAAGGTTTTATATTCTTAAAATTACGGTTACTTTTCATAATTTTTGGTGAAGTTTTGCACAAAAAATTATACTCCACATTGAAAATATTGAGTTCAAATAAATCCGGTAACTCAAAATTGCATCCTCCCCCTGACCTTACAACAAATACTCCCGTTGTTTTAGCTTATGTAGAATAATTTGATTGAGCACGAAATGTAAAAAAAAAATAAAACTTTTAAAGTATATGATCTTAAATAATCATATTTGTGTAGTTAAAAAAGTTTTGGTACTTGAAATATTAAATATGTTATAAAATTATATGATTATATAAACTTATTTTTAAGGGTTAAATGATAAGTTCAAATGAAATAATTTCTAATTTAGAAAGATACTAGTATTTCTTTTTTGATTTTTTTTTTTTTTGGCTGAATAGAGAAGGATAAATTTGTCTTGTATACCTATTCCCGAAGACTGAGAAGATATAAATTAGCCTTTTGTTTCTATTTTAATTTCTTTCTTATAGAAATATAACACGTGATGACGTGAACAATAGAATCGGCGCATTAATAAGCATTAGGGTAGATCCCAGATCTGGTGGAAGAAGAACATTACAACTAGAACTGAGATCCCCCCATCGGCGATCAACGGAAAAGATGTTTCTCTGGGATTGGTTCTATGGCGTTTTGTCTTCTCTAGGTTTATGGCAAAAGGAAGCTAAGATCCTCTTTCTCGGTCTCGATAATGCCGGCAAAACCACTCTTCTTCACATGCTTAAAGACGAGGTAATTTTTTTTTTCTCCTTCGCTTTTCAAATTCGTTATTTCCTCTTTCCGATTGTTTCGATTCATTTGATTTTGCAGAGATTAGTTCAGCATCAGCCGACGCAGTATCCGACGTCGGAAGAGCTGAGCATTGGAAAAATCAAATTCAAAGCTTTTGATTTAGGAGGTCATCAGATCGCTCGCCGTGTCTGGAAAGATTATTATGCCAAGGTATTCAAAACATTTATTTTTGTGTAGCTCCTAAGGCGGATGCTAAATAATTTGCCTTGTAAGATTAGATTATTTCGTTATTGATATGAAATCGGCGTGAATTGTTTAGCAGAATAAACGCAAAGGATTTGTAGAGCAACCTGAATAGTTTTTGATTGAGGAGTTATACGAAATGTGTGCGCTTATATACATACATATCTATATGTGCGTGTTTTTGTGTGTGTATATATATATATATATCTGTGTGTGTGCACGTCCGCGTGTCACAGTTGCGAGCCAGGAATTCTAACTAGGGGATTCAAAAAATGTGAAGAGGCCAAATCTAGTATTTTACCAAAAGCTTTTTTTTACTTCAAGGGGATTCAAAAACTTATATACAAACAAAGAAATTGCTTTTGCCCCCAGTGCAGTGTAATTTTTGTGATTAGGGGATTCACTTCCTTACATGGAGCTCCGCCACTAGTGTGTGAAATGCTCGCATATTGGAATATATCTCATTGCCTGTGTTTGTGGGGTAAAGTTAGTGTGCTATTTGTACATCATGCCTCTTTACAATTTTGAATTTAAGAAAATGACTTTTTTAGATCTCTTATGTGTAAAAGTCAGATCTCGTACGGGTAAAAATAAATCTCCCATGCATTTTTACTGCCTTATTTCTCTACGGGAATTAAGAGAAATACTTCAGAGAAAGTTTTACTTTAGGGATTCATTCATAAGATCCAGTGGTTAATGTCTACTATGCTGCATAATTTATTTTTGCTTATTCTTGCTGGGTTTGAGATTTATCTAGTTGAAGTTTATGCTATTAGTCCTTGTGGAGATCTTTTCCTTTAGACAATCGAATATGGATAGTATTCGAGTTATACATTAAATATGTTTGGAGGCAGTGATTCGGAATAGCTGCTGCAATAAGCTGATATGGTGGTTAGATTCCACCTATTATGACATAGATGATAGAACTAGACCTCTAGATGAAGATCACCATAAGGATTAGAAAAGGGCAAATTACACTAATCCTTGTCAAACTGACTTACTATCGAAGTGAACCTTTAATATTTGATTGGCTCTTCTACCTTGGGTAATATTAGAAGGGAACAATTTTAACAGTACATTCCATAGACATTTATCTATATATGGACTATTGGAAAATGGATCTGTCCATGACTCCTTTTTGAGGCCTTTTCTCGTCTGAGCAAGTGGTGTGGGGGTTTTCTCCTAAAAAGACGCATCATGGGTTAAGGGACAGTAAGCAACTTATAATCTGCCGTGGTCATTCCTACTAGGAGTGTATTTAGATTTTCCAAGGCCTTTATGTTAAATTTGTCGTTATGATTAAGCATTGGACACAGGTGCGAGTAGCCGTCGCTCAAAGGATATGAATGATAATTGAAGATTTATATAAAAATTCAACCTCTTTCCGATATAAAGAGAGTAATATTGTCTTTATCCCCAAGTTCCAAAGGCTGTGGTTGGTCCCAGGGGTTTGCCCCAGGCAGGTTTCTCGGTCATTAGAAAAAGCACGGTCTTGCATTGCAGATGCATAGTGTAAGCTAGATGTTAGAACTAGGAACACCAGTCCTTTCTTTTTTAACTTATATCTTGTATTCTGTAGTTAAGATGGTTCTTTATTTTATGATAAACAATTTTGGAGAAGTTTTAGTATCAAAATTAATTCAACCACTTTACTTATCAGAAAGTAAGATGTCCACTTCTCGAAAAGAAATTAATTAATTACTAATACTAGATCGACTGTTAACCCTTATTACCACTTGCGTGCTGTTGTGTGGTTGCGAGTTTTTCAAAGAAATAGAAGATTCTGGGCAGCGAGTCCAAGATATAAAACGCCTATCCCCTTAACCAATTTTAGGTGCTATAACAGTGATATCTAAGCCCATCTCTCTGTATTACCTGGCAACTTCATGGATTCTCTCTGTTTCTCTCCCTTGTCGAATGTCTTATCTTCTGTTTATTGGCATTTATTCTTTCATATTGTCCTAAGTAAAGCCTCCTGGATGGTTTCGGCTTGCATATGCAAGTGGAACATTAATGTGGTCCATGTTATTCCTACCTTACTCTTAAAATATAGGGACTTTTGAAAATTTGTTCTTGCATTTAAAGTGAATTATATAGTTGATTGAAGAGAACTAGTATCAAGTGTTAATGGAGAATTATCTGTTAAAGGCAACCTGTTTATTACTTTTACCTTTTAGCACTAACTTTGTTTCCTGGTTAAGTTTCAACGCTTCGACATTCCAAGAACTGTTATCATACATTTCCTAACTAAAATTCTTCTAGTAGAGATGCAAAAGTGAAACAAAAAGATGAAATCCTTGTAATTCCAACTCTAGCACTTAAAGGACTAATCTAATATCACATTGATATGTAAAGTGACTTTTCGTCTTACCAAATAGAGGATACACCCTGATACAAGATGTATACATGATAAATCTGAAGCTATATGATAATCTAGCTCTATACTGAAGTCATCCAATTATCTAATTGATTTTTCTACTCTTCCTGTTAATGGGGAGATCCGGCGACTACAGAATGTATCATCAAGTATTGAATATGATTCCGCTTGCTACCATGCTTCCAAACGCAGGGGTTTCGCCAGTGCGCATATCTACTCTACCCTTCCGGCACTCTATTATCCCGTGTCACTAAATCAATATTAGTAATACCTTTTAATACTATAGATGCACTCAGCGAAGGGGAGGACAGGAAAAGGATGTTTCCCCGCTTTCCATCCTGTCCCTTGTATGTTATGCTCATGTATTTCTATTCCATAGAGTTGCCAATATAACCTCCTTGAGATGTTGCACAACTTTTCTATCCTTGTGCCTCTACCATCTCAATACGGCAATACCTATAAGTTGCTTACCTGATCTTTTGGCCTGACCAACTTATTCCTCTTCCATTTAGCATCAGGTTACATATTTTAGTTGCGAATTTGCAGGGTAATGGAAAGTGATAAATGTCTTCTCTTCTCCGTTTGCAAAGGAATCACCTGTTTATGTTTGTCACCCTTCTTATTGTCACTCTGAGTGTATTGCTGTCCAACTACTGTTTTTATAATTATGAAGGATGATTCCGACCTGAACCAAAAAAGAAAAAAAAGAAAAAGGAAAAGGAGAAGGATGATTCTGCCATTGACCAAGATGATTTGTCCTATATAACTTTTTTGAAGTTGAATTTAATTTTTGTTAACATTTTTCTGGGATACTTGTTGAATAATTCAACATTAAGTTAAGGAATTGATATGTTAGACCATGCTGGATGCTTGTTTGACCAGAGTTTAGTTTGAAGTTTTACCTTTCAAAAAAAAGTTTGACTTTGAAAGATAAGGAAAACTATATTGAAACCGAGGAGATGGCTGTCAGATCCTTGCTAATTTTATCCCTCTGATGGAAAGCTGTATTAGTGAATGATGATGTTGCTTTCATCCGATGATGGATATATGACTTTTTGGAGTGTTATTGGATTTGCTTATAGCCGTTCTTTGTATTCTTTTAGAATCATTCTGCAATATATGAGGCACTGATTTTGAAAATCCAACTGGAAATTGTTTTGCCCAAAATTGGTTTTACTCTGAAAGGTTAAATTAGAAAATTGGGTCTGAGGTTACTGAGTTTGTTATTTCCTGGTAAATCCAGCTATGTTGAGCCTTGGAAAGATTTATGTCAAGTACTCAAGTGTCTGTTAGAACACTAGAACATTGTTATTTCCTTGTTAGCACTCTTTCTGTTCCCCTTTTCTGTTCGCTAATTTAAATTTCTTTTATTATTTAAATTGAAGAGGAAAAATAAAGATATTGAAAAGAAAATTGTATAACGTTAACCAGAGCTTGGGCACTTGCTTTGACTTGAGATGGTAAGTAATGATATTATAAATACAAACAGCAAAGCACTAAGATAGTGCTGCTATGAAAATACAAAGTCGGAAACCCCCTTTCCAAAAACAAAAAGAAGCTTCCTTCCTATTCAGATTCCTAATCTTGTGATGAGTTAATAAAATCTATCGTGCTGTTTTCATGTTTTACATCCTGTATATTGCACTAAAAAGCCAAAAAAACCAAGGACATTTGTATTTTAGATGCTGTATAGAATCTTACGTTACTATCAGTTCATCAAAAAAATATTTCTGTTTTACTATCACTAATACAGTAAGTAGTTAAGTTAATATTTTAAACCTCGTGTCGAGTCAAAAAGTACTATATAAACTAGATAAGAGGGCAATGGAAAAGAGGGAATAATAACTTACAAGATATTAATAATATGAGTGTCGAGTCTAGGTTCATAATAGAGGAGTTCATAAAGATCTCATGTAAGACGATGTAGCTAATATTAGAGAGTTGACCATATATACATTCTAGAGGAGTTCGAGTTCTTATTTTTTGTTTGGGGGGGGGGGGGTGGAGATGGGGTTAAAAGTCAAGAGTAGTTCTAATTCATCAACAACTTTGCTTTTGAACCTATAAGGATCTTGTTAAAATCCCACAACAGTCAATTATGTTGTAGATTCTCTACTTTTTTTCATATACTGCTTATATATGGAAGACTTTTCCATTATAAATAAATTTTTGATCTTATCAATAAAAATTCCACATTGTTCAAGTGTATGAGCTGTAGTCTCATTATATGGTTTGAACAGTCCTTAATACTTGAGCTAACTTTAGCACTGAATTAGGCTCGAAGTTCATTTTCTCAACATGGCAACGGTGCCAGACCATCTCTTATGTTGGACTATCCACTTTTTGGCCACCCATGTTATGTTTCTCCCTCCCCCGGTCCTGATTACCAGCCTAGGGTGTGCCAAGGGAGGGATGAGGGTGCATTAGAACCTCACATTGGTTACGTTGTATATGATGTAATCTTCTTATAGACTTATACGGTCTTGGAAGTTGGACCTTTTGAGTAGAATTAAATCCAAAGTCCATTTTCCCCACAGATTCCATGTAAGGCAAATTTGCTAAAGTTGAGAATAGATTCATTTTCAACTACTTATTTCCTTGACATGCTTGGATCAATAAGTATTGATGCCTCTGTTTGCATTTCACACTTAAAAACCAATCCATACACATAAAAGTTAAAAACAAACAAATAAAAAATGGCAGCCCGGTGCATAAGGCATCCCACGTTCATGCAGGGTCCGGGGAAGGGCCCTTGGGGTATAATGTGTACAACCTACCCTAATGCAAGTATTAGTTGTTGCTTCCAAAGTTCGAACCTGTAACCTCTAGGTTTGACGGAGGCAACTTTACCGTTGCTCCGAGGCTCCCCTTTACCTAAAACAATCAAATCCATACAAAATATGTTTTAATGTATACTAATGGTCATCTTCCTTGTAAATTTGTTTGCATTTTAAAGAAAAATCGTTAAATATTTTTTCGATAAGGAATTTAATCTTTTTTATGATAAGGAGAAATAAAAAAGAGAAATATTAAAGTAATGGCTAAAAACTAGTTAGAGAAAACATCCCATCAAAGTTTAATTTTTTAAATGAATGTGAATTCTTGAAAGTTGTTAAAGTTGTAATGAATGAAATTGTACAAGCCTTTTTTAAACGTCTTAACATTTGTATACAGAATGGATGGGTTCCTCTCTCCATTTATGATGTGAGAATTGTACAGCTGAACTCTGAAAGCTACGTTTGGGCCATTCTGATGGCCAAGTTTTGGTTTGGTGGATGTAATGACCGAGCAAATAGAAGTTTTGGAGCTAACTTATATGCAATCATTGTTCACAGATTGCACTGAACTTTCAGAAAATTTTATGGTTCTTGTCCAGTTACTCTTGTTCTCGTTCCTCGGGGTTATGTTGCACACTGATGTTTGTGGCAATGTCATTCATCATGTAACCAGTTATTTTTTCTTAACATTTTAGCCTGCTATTCTTTTTCTTGCTTTATTTTGCTTTTTTTATGTTCGTAATTTTACACCAGCCAAACAGGTGAGCATTCTATTAATAAGTATGAGTTGCCTTATGCAGGTTGATGCTGTTGTATACCTGGTAGATGCATATGACAAAGAGCGCTTCGCAGAGTCAAAGAAAGAGTTAGACGCACTGCTATCTGATGAGGCCCTAGCTACTGTCCCCTTTCTCATTTTGGGAAACAAGATAGACATACCGTATGCTGCCTCAGAAGATGAGTTGCGTTATCACCTTGGCCTGACTGGTGTCACCACTGGCAAGGGTAAGGTGAGTGTTGCTGATTCTAATGTTCGTCCTTTGGAGGTGTTTATGTGCAGTATTGTACGCAAAATGGGGTATGGTGATGGCTTTAAGTGGGTTTCTCAATATATAAAGTAGTTTATGCCGCTAGCAATGTACCAGAAGTTGAAAACAGATTGTGTCCTCTTTTATGCTTTCGTATAACTATTTTTTCCTGTCTGGAAAAGATGGCATATGCTCATTTGTTCTCAAACTAATGAGGTCTTTTAGTACTTATAATTTGTATGGTTAAACATCTATTTAGTGTGACGAGAAGCTATTTATTATTGCCCTGTAAAATTTACCTAAGGCTGGAAATTTGTCCAAACTCCAGATTATTGACTTCCAATTCTGAGTTACTCCTCTTCTGCTTCAGCAATTGTCCATGTGATGATACATTTTATCTGTATTGAATTGTAATGCTTCCTTCTCTTCAGGAATCAGAATATTGCTCAAACTGTTGAATTCATTCGGTATATGCATTGGTTTTCTTACGGCAAAAGGCTCATATACGTACCGTGTTCGAGTGTTTAAATTATGCATCTAGGGTTCTCTATTGCTATTAATATGCATCAACCCCAAGTATTAATTCTCGTCTACATGTCAACTGCATTCTATTTGGTGTCTCAAACATCTGATTAGAATTTTGTCTTTTATGACAAAATCTACGATAATCGTTCAAGGGATTATGTGCAACTCAGCACGCCTGCAAACTGTCCGTTGACTATGACAGTAAAATCTCACGCGGCAATGTGTAGTCAAGTTGCTGGCACATCGTGACATCAAGAATTGAAGAATAGGTATCCGACTATGATGTCTAATTTTCCGATGCTAGATACAAAGACTGGGCAAATGCAACTAATCTTGTGCCCATTTATATAGTTTAATCAAATGAACGTAGCGAATCATATGATATAATATGTTTAATATATCACCCAAAGGTGTGGCCTAACCATTAATGAATGGCGAAGATCATGGGATATCAAAGTTTCAAATTCTAGTGATTTTCCCCCATCTACCTTAGTATTGGTTGGTGGAGGTATTTAATTCTGGTGTGCTTGTAGGAGGAAAAAGGTATTTGGACTAGTAATCAAGATGTGCGCAAGCTAGTTCATGGCTGGGATCCTTATATTCTCAATCGGGATTCTCTAGAGACATTCACTTTAGGATCAGATTTCTTGTGAGTACCTTTTCGTTAACTAACTTAGTTGGAGATGCAGTTGAACGGTTCCTCATTTCTTGAACTAGCCGATTTCTCGTTAGGTAAGACTCTTTCTCTCTCTAGTCTAACTCCCTTTGAAATTTAAAAGTTTGCGTGTGTTAGATTGCATGCTCCATTAGATCACAAAGTGAAGAGGAGCAGGTCAACGAGTTTAGAGAAAACGACTCCATAACAGATCTTTTATTACCCTTTTCTTGACATTCTTTGTGGAGTCATTACCACCAATTCCACCATTATGTCCCTCAAAAAAGTCACAACATGGAGCGGTTTAACCAACTTTAATACTTATCTATTATCAATGCCCATTAAAAACACACGCTTTAATTTATTCATTCATTTTCCTATCTCCATAACTCATCTTGAGTTAGTTTTCTCAAACCATCCCCAACAAACCCCAAAATGGGCAATTCGATTAATCCACAGGACAAGTTATCAGATGGCACAAGCAAGGTTATTTATCAAGATGGGAGCATTCAGAGTTATGACAAGTCTTTAACAGTGGCAGAGTTGATGCTGGAACATCCCCAGCAAATAGTGGTTGAATTCAAGCCGATAACGGATGGTAAAAAGCCAATTCCATTGCCTGCTGATATGAAACTGGAGAGGAACAAGGTTTATATGATGCTTCCAAAAAGGAAAGGAAAGCCAGTTAGCTTGTCATCTGAAGAAGCACGGCGAATTCTAATGAAAACTAGCTCTATGCTTAAATCCAAGTCTCTGTTAGCTTCTTATACCGGGTTTTTGCCAGTATTCGCACGTATATGTCCAGCAGCAGCATCATTGGGAAATGGTCGTGATTATGTTCTTAATTCGGACAAGAATCTTTGTTTGGTGAAAAGAGAAGAGGAGGAAGAAGGATCTAAACATGATTACTTCACTGATATTCTTGAGGGAAGACCTGAATTCTTAAGCAGACAATTGTCTGGAAAAGGATGGAAGCCCAGTTTAGATACCATTAAAGAGAGGAGCATACAAGCAAAAATTCGTCATTGGTTGTTTTAAGGTGTTGTCTTTGTCCAATCAAATGTTGTCATGACTCATGTCTAGTTGTCGTATCTTCGTTCTTTCCTTTCTCCCGTGGTTTCTTTATGCATCTTTAATGTTAATTAAGTTTGAAAAAGCCATGGCGTAACAAAGTCGTGTTAATGTGGTAATTTGTAGCTTTCAATGCATGGTGTGATAAAGTATTGTAAATGTGTTCAGCTTTCAGGTAACGCATCTAAAGTTGGAATTATGGAAAAAAAGTGACCTAAGGAAGAATTAAATACTCCTAGTCTATATATAATTAATTCTTCGAGGTGCTACAAGTAATTCCGTCTCAAATTATATATCGTAATTTCTAATAATAGGTGTCTCATATTATTTGTCATTTTAGAAGTTCAAGGAAAAAATAATTATATTTTTCTCATGTTACCCTTAGTAGTAATTGTTTTTGAAGATGGAGATAACACATAAATAGAATAAATATTCAATAAAGAGAGATTATATTTTAAGATATAAATGAATATAAAATAGTCAAGAATACTTTGTAATTAATATTTTTTAAAGGCCGTGTAAAAAGAAAACACGACAAATAATTTGAAAAGGGAGGATTAATAGACTTTGTCAACCAAGAGTGACGACATATACAAACTTGGTTTTTGATTTACGTTTTGCCGAACAAATTTCTTGCTTGACCAATTCTACCGAAATCCGTCTAGAGATCGCAATTTAAAAACTTCGCGGAGTTCTGACTAACAAAAGAATAGCTTCAGGGAGTTGTCATTCAATTAAAATAGGAGTAAGTCTCAAGTTTTAACGATGAAATTCTAAGCACTATGATTTTCAATTTAATTCACGACAAAGGGAAGATTTTATATAAATGTGTTTTCTAACTACTGCCTTCGCTCCAAATAATATATCACCTTGACTAAAAATAGTTGTTTTAACATAGTTGTCAATTTAGAAAACAAGAAAGAATTGATTCTTTCTTTCCAATTTTATCCTTACTAAAAAAAGTGGAGAAAGATTAATTTGATGAAAGCAAGAAGCAATAAATCAAACAAAAGATAAGGTTAATTTAGTCAAATTATTTTTAATTAATATTTTTTTAAAGCATATGCAACAATAAATATGACAAGTAAAAGGAAGAAATGGAGTATAACTCAGTCAAAAATAGTGCAAATCTGCACTTGTAACTTCAAGCTCGATGAGCTCTCTGGTGGAGGAACCTTCTAGATTGAAGAAAAAGGGAATATTTTTGGATAAAAGAATGAACGTATATCTGTAATTATAACAAAAGGACCTATATAGAGTTGCTTTATTAACCACTAACTAATTCTTAAATTACCAATGGGCCACTGCCATGTGTCACTTCTAACTAACTAATAACAATCAGCTATCACACTACTAACAATTGTATTAAAAGTACAAACAAAAGAGAATTAACAAATACCAAATATAAATCATAATATTCCTCCTCAAGCTGAAGGGTGCAAAATATTCAGCACACCAAGCTTGCCTAGAAGATACACATGTTGAGCTTGACATAATCCTTTGGTGAGCAAGTCAGCTATTTGGTCTCGAATATTCACATAGACTGTCTTTAAAATACCATCTTTGATCTTGTCTCGAATGAAATGAAAGTTAATTTCTATATGTTTCGCACGTTCATGAAAGATGGGGTTAGCTGCTATTTATTTGCATAGCAGACTTGATGTCACTGAACACTATAATTGGAGTCTGAATGATCACTCCAAGCTCTTTGAACAAACCAAGCAACCAAGTAACCTCTGCTACGGCTGAAGCAATGCTTCTATATTCAGCTTCAGCTGAACTTCTGGACACAATTTGTTGTTTCTTTGGCCTCCAAGATATCAAGGACTCTCCAAATTTGATGGCATAGCCTGTGACTAATCTGCGAGTATTTGGACAAGCTGCCCAGTCTGAATCACACCAACAACTTAATTCAGCAGCAGCACCAGCCTTTAGCCATACACTTTGACCTAGAGCATTTTTCAAGTATCTCACCACTTTAAGTGCAGATTCCCAGTGTGATCTCTTAGGGTATTGCATGAATTGGATCAGTGTTTGGACAACATAGTTGATGTCTGGCCGTGTAATGGTAGCATACATAAGCTTCCCAATCAGCTTCTGGTACAAAGTAGGATCCTGCAATGATGCATCTCCCATAATGCCAGTGATCTTGTCATATTCAACTATAGTTAGCTTCAGATTGGTTTCCATAGGAGTGATAGCAGGTTTGGCTCCACTAAGGCCCATATCAGAGATTAGCTCTAGTACATATTTTCTTTAGTCTAGTATAATGCCAGACTTTGATCTAAGAACCTCAATACCCAAAAAATATTTGAGTTCCCCTAAATCCCTTAGCTTAAATTTCTGATGGAGCACTTCTTTGGCCTCAAGGATCAAGTCTACATGCTACATGTGATGAGCAAATCATCAACATAGAGGGTGTTTGGATGGGCTTAAAAGCTGATCAAACCAGCTTTTAAGTACTTTTTTATTAAATGGAGTGTTTGGCAAAAAAAAAAAGCTGCTTAAAAAAAGCTAAAAAATGCTTTAAAAAAGCCAAAAGCAAGAAGTTGGCTGATCCCAACTTCTTTTATTTTGGCTTAAAAACCATTTTAGTTTGACTAATAAAATTACTCTTTTGTCCCTTATAAGTTTTTATAATACCAAAATTATCCTCAGTCAAAGAAACTATTAATATTTTTTTTTCTACACCCCTCCCACCCCCACTGCCGCACAAGAAAATTCTTTTTTTTTACTTTTTTTTTTATTTTCAAATTTTCGTTTTTTTCTGTACCCCCACACCCCTGCCCCACTCCCGCACTAGAATTTTTTTTGTATTTTACTTTTTTCGTAATTTTTAAATTTTTATTTTTTTCCACCCCCAACCCCCCCTCCCCCGGGAATTTTTTTTAAATATATTTTCA
>ML334223.1:0-70578 GCA_005239505.1 Nicotiana paniculata
GCAAGGTGGAGGGTATTTCTTTCATGTCGTGGATCCATGGCCTTCCCATGATTACGTTATAAGTCATGTCAGTATCGATGATTTGGAACCTGGTATTTTTGATTACTCCCTCAACATAAGTGCTAAGTTCAATTTCCCCTTTGGTTATAACCGTAGAATTATCAAACCCTGATATGGCTCGTGCCTTCGGGATTACTTGATTCCCCAATAGCATTTCTTCCACGACTCTTAGCAAAATAATATTGACTGAACTACCTGGATCAATCAACACTCTTTTTACGTTAGTGTCATGAATAANAACTTTGTGGCCACTTTGCAAACCACTCCGTTTACTTCTTCACCTCCGTGTATCATGTTGACGGTTCGTTTTGGAGATGGAGGTTTTGGGGGCTCCTGCCTGTTCTTAATGTATGCCTTTTTACCTTTTTCACTAAACAATTCTGTTAAATAGCCCTGTTTCAATAATTCTTCTACCTCACCTTGCAAAAATCTGCAATCTGCAATTCTGTGTCCATGATCCTTATGGAATTCACACCAGAGATCTGGGTTCCTCTTATTCGGGTTCGACCTCATCTCTTTGGGCCATCGAACCTTATCACCCATATTCATTAATACTGAAATTAGTTCGGAGGTACTTACATTGAAGGTGTGATCCCCAATTCGTGCATTACCTCTAGGTCATTCATCTCGATCCCTTCTGAATCTAGATGAGGACGAGCCCGCATCTCTGCTTGGTGGTCTATAATCTGACCTGGTATTTTCGAACTTGGGACGATTTTCACGTCCCGATGGTCCCAAGTAAGGATCGTACCTGTTTTTACCTGATCTCCTGTCTGATTCTGAACGTCTGGATCTGGTATAATCTTCATTTTTAGAATGAGCAATGGTATCTTCTTTTATTCGAAGTTTAGTACTGTACCTGTTATAAACATCGTTCCACGTTGTAGCTAGGAATTCTCTCAAGCTTTCCTTGAGTCTCCTCGTGGCTTCTGAGCTTTTGTCATTTAGATTACTTGCAAATGCCATGGCTGCCCAATTATCAGGCACCCTCGGTAGTTGCATTCTTTCCCATTGAAACCTGTCTACAGATTCACGAAGTAGTTTCGTGTCTCCTTATTTTATTTTAAAGATGTCCTCCATCCTTTTCTCGATTTTTTGCGCACCGGAGTGTGCCTTTATGAAAGAATCTGCAAGCTCAGCAAAAAAATCAATAGAGTTTTCAGGGAGAAGAGAATACCAGGTTAGCGCCCCTTTGGTAAGTGTTTCTCCAAACTTTTTAACTAGGACCGACTCAATTTCTTATTTTTTTAAGTCGTTGCCCTTCACTCCGGTGGTAAAGCAGTCATATGGTCACGTGGGTCGGTTGTCCCGTCATACTTAGGAACGTCAGGCATTTTAAACTTCTTTGGAATAGGTACGGGTGCTGCGCTTGGTTTCCAAGGTTGTTGAGAATATCTATCAACGTCAATGCCTTTGATAACAGGTGGTACTCCAGGAATTTGTTCGATTCGATCGTTTTGTTCCTTCACTTGTTTCTGCAAAGTTAGTAATAAAGTCTGTAATTCAGAGTTATTAGACATACCTGGTCTCGCTTTAAGAGATTCATTAGGAGTATCTCCCCTTCCTGAGTTTGCCAACCCAGACTGAGGATTTTCCACGGTGATGGTATTATTGGGGGGNGCAGGTGATGCTGCTGGTAATCCCATCGCAAATTCTTGCGAAGCCTGGCTCACATACTCTGTAATCATTTGCTTTACCCGATCTTGTTCTACCGTTTGATCATTATTATCGTTGTTGTTATTGGATCTTTCCGGGGATTGTTCCTTGAACCACGTGGGGTTCCTAAAGGTGATGGAACTGGGGTTCCATTCCTTTGCTGGTTGTTTTCGTTAGAGTTCGACATAGTTCAGAGGATATCTCTTGAAAAGCAAACAAAGATTATCAGATCCCGGCGATGGAACCAATTTGTTTAACCAAAGAATTAGATCCTTTGACCAAAGCTATTTTTAGGATGAACACATGTTTCTGATAACCAAGGCAGGACTGATTATTGTAAGTAGTTAAAATAAAGAAAAATCAATGAGATGCACGAAAAGTAAAGTGTATTGCCATAGTAGTTCGGATGATCCTTTACATGTTATATTTTACTCCCTTATATAGGGAATTTCCTAATATAACGACTGCCTTTTTCAGTGATTGAGCATTAATGACTAATTATGACATTAATGTAACGTTACAATGTGTAACCGTAACTGTTGAGTAAATTTTGTGTAACGTGTGGATCACTAATTGAAGATCTCTGAATCTTCCCTTTGTTCCGCCCAGATACATTTTGACCGTGTCTCTTCATCTTCTCAATTAGGTTGAGACTTCCGTAGCTAATTAACACTTGGGTGTGATTTGCCGTGCCTCTTGGCCTCGTACCTCTTCATAGAGTCCCGTCCAGCTGTCGTGTCTTCATTGCTCCACGTAGACTGCTGAGTCATCAAGATTTATTACACGTGTGAAGCTCTTTTATTTTTACCAATATAGTACCTCGTTGGGATTCTTGTTGTTTATTTCATGTTGCAAATTCTTTTGGTGAGAATATTTCTTGTTGTTTCATTCTTTATTGTTCTAGCAGTTGTTTTCCCTACATGATCATTGTACTCCCTTTAGGTTCTTCTTTTATGCTATTTCCATTATTGATTTCTGGTAGTAGTTCATGCTATTATCTTATTCCGTATCGATTGTTTCCTCACTTTCCATTACATATTCGTATTACATTTTCATACTGTTTATTCTATATCCTAGTAGGTGTCTTGACCTGGCCTCATCACTACTCTACTGAGGTTAGGCTCGATACTTACTAGGTACCATTGTGGTGTACTCATACTATGCTTCTATACATTATTTTGTGTAGATCAAGGTACGTCTGCTCATGTCGGTCGTTAGAGGTTATTTGTAATTGCTGCTTGGGAGACTTCAAGGTATACCTGCTCCACGTCCGCAAACCTCAGAGTCACATTCCTTGTATTACTTTATGTTGTATTTCTTTCAGACGGTGATGTATTAGATATTCGAGAATTACTCTATAAAGCTTATGACTCAGTTCTACTTGTTTTGGGGTGTGTATTGATGAGATTTTGTTTTCTGAAGGTTTTATCAGTTTTCAGTTTTGTTTTTGGTACCTTGTCAATTATATTATTCAATTGTTAACAAATGTTGGGCTTACCAAGTCGCATAGACTAGGTGCCACCACGACATCCTATGGAGGGAAATTGGGGCCGTGACAGTAACTATAGCGGATCTGGTAACAATAATGGGAATGACCCCTTTAAAACCGAACTCAAGCGGTTTATCAACGTGGTGGAACTAGTATCGCCGATGAGGAACATTAAGGAAGCACAATTCCCAAGGCCGATGAGATCCGACCCTAGTCATAGGGATCTAAAATATGGTGCGAGTATCATGGGACCAACGACCACTGGACTAGGGATTGCCGACATTTGCGCGGGGAGGTGGCGATATTGTTGAAAAATGTCCATCTCAGAGATTTCTTAAGCGACCGGGCTAAAAATAACTACGATCACAACGGGGATAATACGGAGCCTCAAAGACGGGAGAAGATCCTTTTCGTCTAATGATCAACATGATTTTTTAAGGGAACGAGAAGTGTAACCTTCTCAAAAAAGACAAAGGTATCGGTAACCCATAGCAAAAGATTCCAGGAAGGCGCCGAGGACAATATCACCTTCGCAGAAGAGGACGCCAATGGACTCCTACTACCATACAACGATGCCCACGTAATTTCTTTTAATGTTTTAGATGTTAAAATTAAACGTGTTTTGGTGGACCCAGGAATTTCAACCAATATTATCCAATGGAAAGTGCTAGAACAAGCCAAGCTAACTGGAAGCATCATTCCGGGCACAAAACTCCTTGTCGGGTTCAACTTAGCAAGCATGACAACCCGAGGGGAGATTACACTGCCTACGAACGCCGAAGGGGTAATGAAGACAACCCTGTTTGAAGTAGTATGCGGCGATATGGGCCACAACATTATTCTTGGAGTACCATGGCTACACGATATGTAGGTTGTGCCGTCAACATACCATCAAATTCTGAAATTCCCACCTTTAGAGGGAATTAAAAAATTAAGAGGAGATAGACCGACGGCAAGGGACACGAACGGGATCTCGGTTTCCAGTAGCAAAGGGAAGGAACATGCATCATAACAATTACAGGAACCGACGCCTGCTCCCGAGTCAAATGAAGTAGATAAAGGAGGGGAGTCGTCGAAATCCTATCAGGTACCAAGGTATTTCCAGGTACCAGAAGAAGTGGACGCAACCAAATCCACTGCGGAAGAACTCGAACAAGTCGCATTGTTTGAGAAATTATTGGAGAGGAAATTCCACTTGGGGACAGGACTAAACCCCAAGCTCGGGTCAGGATTTATAACTTTCTTAAATTTAATGTTGATTGTTTTGCGTGTTCACAATGGATATGACAAGTATCCTGCTAAAGGTGGTCATGCACAAATTAAGCCTGGATCCATATTACCGAGGTCAGAAACAGGTTTGTCAAAGTAGAGGTAACTCGATTGCTTGATATCAGTTCAATCGGGGAGGTAAAGTATCCTGAGTAGCTAGCTAATGTAGTAGTAGTTCCAAAAAGAATAATAATTTTTGCATGTGCGTAGATTATAAGGATATGAATAAGGGGTGCCCAAAAGATTCGTTCCCATTGCCAAACATTGATCAAATAATTGATGCGATGGCCGGGCACGAGTTGATGAGTTTCCTTGATATTTATTCTGGGTGCAACCAAATCAAAATGAATCCAGAGGATCAGGAAAAAAACTTCGTTCACAACGAACTTTGGCACATATTGCTATAATGTGATGCCTTTCAGGCTTAAGAACGCCGGAGCCATTTTTTAGAGGCTTGTGAACAAAATGTTTGAAAAACAAATTGGGAAAATAATGGAAGTCTACATAGATGATATGTTGGTTAAATCTTTGAAAGCAGGTGATCATTTTAAACACCTTTAAGAAACCTTTGACATCCTAAGGAAGAAGAAGCTTAACCCCGAAAAGTGTGTATTCGGAGTCAGCTCTTGTATGTTCTTGGGATTCCTGGTGTCACAAGGGGGGATCGAAGTCAATCGTGATAAAATTAAATCCATCTAGGACATCCCCGACCAGCTATCAAATGTGAAAGAAGTTCAGAGGTTAACAGGAAGACTAGCCGCTTTAAGCAGGTTTATTTCCCGGTCTTAAGAAAAATGTCATCACTTCTTTGCACTCCTAAAAAAGAACAACTTCGGACTCTGGAGTGCCAGCAGGATATGAAAGATTTTAAAAGGTATTTATCGAGCCCTCTGTTACTATCAAAATCGGAGGAAGGTGAACAATTGCTGATTTACTTAGCGGTTTTGGAGGTAGAGGTAAATGTCGTTTTAGTCCGTGAAGACGAAAGTACGCAATCTCCTATCTATTATGTTAGTAAAATTTTAACGAGAGCGAAAACTCGCTACCCACACTTCGAAAAATTGGCCTTAGCTCTCGTAGTCGCTGCTCGAATACTTAGGCCTTATTTTCAACGCCACCCGATAGCCATGGTGACAATCTTTCCCTTGCGGTTCATCAAACCTGAACTTTTAGGTCGACTAGCCAAATGGGCAGTCGAAATGAGTGAATTTGACATAGAATATAAACCTAGGATTGCGATAAAGTCATAAGTTTTGGCCGACTTTGTGGCCAATTTCAGTCTTGGACTGCTGCCTTTGGCCACCAAAGAAGCGGTGATGGTGTCGAAATCGACATAGGGAGTCTGGACCTTGTTCACGGATGGAGCTTCTAATGTGAAAGGTTCGGGGCTCGGGGTAGTACCAATCACGCTCTCGGGAGAAATCATGAAGCAGGCCATAAGAACTTTCCCTTGACTAACAATGAAGACGAGTATGAGGATTTGAATGGAGGACTTGAACTGGCTCGGGGATTTGACTCCGAGGTCATAAAAATCAAATGTGATTCCTAACTGGTAGTAAATCAGGTATACGGGATCTTCGACCCCAAAGAAGAACGCATGAAACAATATATAGTGAAAGTTAGACTCTTCTCTCACGATTCAGAAAATGGTCAATCACCTACATCCCAAGGGAAGAAAACGCAAAAGCTGACGTGCTGGCCAACCTAGGCTCGTCCACGGAGATGAAGGGACCCGACTTCGGTACGGTTGTACAGCTCATGCATTCAGTATTGGACGTGGACGATTATTGTGAGTTAAAAGCAACAAATTTGGTCTGGGATTAGAGAAATGATATCATTAACTATCTTGAGAATGGCAAACTACTCGAAGATCCCAAGGCATCTCGAGCGCTACGTACTAAAGCAGCCCGTTACTGCTTCAAGGGAGGCCAATTGCTTAGAAAGTTTTTCCAAGGCCCATTGGCCCGATGTTTAGGAGCCTCCGAGGCTAATTACATCATGAGAGAAGTTCACATAGGAATATGTGGAAATCACTCAAATGCGGACACGTTGGTATTAAAGCTAATTAGGGCAGGATAGTACTGACCTCAGATAGAACAAGACACTAAAACATTTGTTCAAAAATACGACAAGTGTCAGTGCCACGCGTTGTTGGTGCATCAACCAGCATAACTATTGCATCCGGTATTATTGCCCTGGCCATTCATGAAAAAGGGGGATTGACATAGTCGGTCCGCTGTCGTCGGCTTCCAGTGAGGTAAGATTTCTTTTGATTTTAACAAACTACTTTTCTAAGTGGGTCAAAGCAGGTCCTTACCAGAAAATTGAAGAGCGCGAAGTGGTTGATTTCTTGTGGGAGAACATAATTTGTAGGTTGGGGATACCAAAGGAGATAGCCTGCGACAACAACCACTATTTATAGGCGCAAAGTTCACAAACTTCCTTGAAGATTTGAAAATCAAAAGAATCACATCTTCTCCATACCATCCGAGCGCAAACGGCCAAGCGGAATCGACAAACAAAGTGGTTATTCAAAATCTCAAAAAGAGATTGGAAGCAGCCAAAGGCAAATGGCACGAAGAGTTATAGGGAGTGCTATGGGCATACCGAATGACGTCTAAGTCAAGCACGGGAGAAACACTTTTCTGTATCGTATATGGAGCGGAAGCTCTGATCCCGGTGGAAGTGGGAGAACCTATCATGAGATACTTCCGGGCAGACGAAGAAGCAAACAATGAAGCATTGTTGGTCAGATTAGAGTTTCTCGACGAACGTAGGGACTTGGAACATATAAGTATGGTGGCCCAGAAACAAAGAATGGAAATATACTATAATCGAAGAGCCAATCTTTGTTATTTCAAAGTAGGAGACTTGGTTTTAAGGGAAGTAACTCAAAACACCCGAGAGCTCAATCCAGAAAAGCTAGGTCCAACGTGGGAAGGCCCCTACTGAATTTTAGCTGTTGCCGGTAAAGAATCATACGAATTGGAAAATCAAGACAAAGTAAAATTGCCGAGAAACTAGAATGTGGCACACCTCAAAAGGTACTATTGCTGATGGGACTGCTTATACTGAAAGTATGTGCTGCACTCTTTTCCCTTTGTCCAATTTTTGTCCCAATTGGGTTTTTGTGGAAAGGTTTTTAATGAGACAACAACGAAAAGCATACAATGAAGGAAATGCTATCAGCAGAAATAAGACCTTTAAACACCAAGGCATGGAAACAACAAGCCACTATGGGATGGTTAGATAGTCTTTGTCTCGATAGCAAAGTTCCTAACGAGAAACAAAGCTTGTTATCGGACCAAAAGCTATACGACCATTCACGAGTTCCCCTTCACTTCAAGCCACTGGGGGTGGTTAGATAATCATTGGTTCGGTAGCAAAGTTCCTAACGAGAAATGAAGCTTGCTATCGGACAAAAGATTATCCAACCATTCACTTGTGGAATCGTCAAAGGAACAAGATTTTCAGTGTTCAACTTCGCATTATTCGCATTAAAACACTTGGGGGGGGGGGGATGATATGAGAATACGACAACATGACTACTACATAAATTGAGACTACGAAATCCAGGAACAAAGATGTATCATCGGGACAGGGAACTGCACGGCCATCCCCGTAGAAACACGTTGTACAAATTAGCCACAAGTAATGGCAATTTCTTTTCTGAAAGATGAATGCTTATGTACTTTTGAAAATATAGGGAATAAAGTAAAGTCCTTTTATTTTTATCTTGTTTCTTGTCCAAACGATGAGTTAATTTTATCTTTTGAAAGTTAATTATGTACTTCAAATGTTAGTGCTGGAATGAATAAGAGACGTCCTCTTCAAGAGCACCGTAAACTTAAAAGGGACCTTTTTTATGAAACCCTCATAGTAAAGAGTTGGTTTCTGAAGAATTCATGCCCAGAATCCATATGGCATCAGGGAAAAATGCGCCCGGAACCTTGCATAACTCGACGCAAAAAAGTAAAATTTGCGCAATGCTTAAACAAAAATCACTTTTATATAACAAACGTGCCAAGTAACACAAGTACAAAAGTATGAAAAGAAAAACAAAGGTAAAACAAAGAAAAAAACTAAACTTGTGCATCCTAGAACTTGAGGGAGGAGAAGCATCTGCGCCTCGAGGAAAAGTAGGTGGATCTGCCGCCGGCTCGAAACCTTTGCCTTCATCATCATCCCCTTCAAGTTTCTCCTCAGTTCCCGAGAATGCAGAATCAGAATTAGAAGAGTCAGTTGCATCAAGTTGAACCGGGAGGGCCCTTCGGGCAGTTAACTCCAGCTCACGGGCCTTGGAGATCTCGGCATCAAAGTCAATGACGCCTTCTTTGACCTCTTCTAAGTTTTTTATCCTCATGCTACACATAGAATGTGTTTTTTCAACAATGAGGGAATCATCTCGGCGATGGAGCTCTGACTTAAGCTGGTCAAACTCGGTCGAAAGGCTATTCCGCTCAGATCTTGTGGCCTGAAGGCTGAGATCAAGGTCACAGATAGTGGAGTTATAAACCTTATTGTGATCCAAGACCCTCTTATACTTATCTTCCATCTGGTCACGCTTCTCCTCAGAAGCAGCATCTTCAGCTTTGGAGTTCAAGGTTGCCTCCAAATTATTTAGTCTCTCAGTAGCGGTAGCCTCGTGCTCGACAACAACAAGAACAACATTTTGGACCTCAGACCATTTTAAACATAGCCTCTTGAAATTGTACATTTAACAGGGCGAACTTTTGGCTAAGGGCCATCACCCTCTGCTCGCTCTGCTGCAACCGAGCCTCCAGCTCACTGGCTTCGACAGTTTGTGCTTCTAGTGCCGAGAGACGAGCATCAATTTGATCCCGCTCGGCGAACAGTTTATCCCACTCGGATGTGAGTTTTTATTTATCGAGGATAAACTCTTGAAGGCCCTCGAAAAAATGGAAGTTAGCCTGCAAAGCAAAAATTCAATTGAAAAATCATGTCATAACAAGACAGGAAGAAACAATAAAAGGACAAATATCATATCGTTCCTACGTTGTGCATATCATTGTTTACCATACACTCCCCCGAAAAAGAGTGTATTTTTTCTTATATTTCTTTGAATCCAGTGGCTTCAGGTAATTGGAGAGTTCCACTGGCCGGGACAATAGGTGTCACTCGGTGGAAACCGAGAGGGAGACAATCCTCTTCCTCTGGGGATCGACGAAAGGGGGCGAATAGTTGTGCCCTAAATTTCCATGGCCTAGGGACTGGGGAGGGGGGACATCCTCCTTTCGGGTGTCTATGGCCGGTGGGGGTGATGTAGCAGTTGCTGGTGATGGAGGTATGGCAGGTGTAAAAGGAGATGAAGCTGGTGGCGTTGTAGGTTGAGAAGCAGCTGCAGCAAAAGTAGTGCTAAATATTGGTTGCTCATCAACCGAAGATGAATGAAGCCCGGTACCCAGCTTCACAGTACCGGGAGAAACGACTTGGACTTGAAAGCGGGAATTGGCATCATCCACTATATCACACTCTCCCCAAAGCGCTTGGACGTCGTCCTCAGTTGATGTTATTAGCTATTCAGATTGAGCATTATGTTGAGATAATGAAGGTCGTTGTTTCCTCTATAAGGAAGTCCCTTCATCACTGGCTTCCCCATCATTATCAGTCACCATAGTGGCTGTAGATGGCTCGGGCGCGATGTTCTTCACCCTTTACTTTTTCCTCCAGCCGTAGAGGAATGTCGCCTTTTTTGTTGCTTGTTCTTCGACCAGGTACTCCGAAAGGGAGCACTAGCACCGGAAGCATGTCTGATGGTGCCTATTTGGGTGAAGGCCTCCTGCATCAACCTCGCCGCATCTGTAGGATCAACCAAAACATCCTCCTCGCGGACAGTAACAGAGCCTGCCAAAGACCTGAATTCAACAGAAAGAGAAGTTAGCCAATTTTCTTATACGTGAGATAAAAACAAGATTAATTCGAGAATCAACCTACAATGGTTTTTGGCCTTCCACCCGTACTTGAGGGCCAAATTTTTCCACCGAAGGGTCCTAGGCGTGGAAATATCCAAAATCTTCTGGACCCACTAGTCTAAGCCTTCGGCCCTTGCCGATGTCCACCGAGTTGCTGAAATAGTAAAAAGAGGAGGATCAGTAACAACATGAAACAACCTCTAGTCAAGGAAAAGAGAGGTGTTGAACTTATGTGTACGAGCTCATGACTCAGAGAAAGATATAGGTGTGGTCGGGATGATGTCCTTGGTGGAATTTAAAACAAACCGCTCCATCCATCTACGGTCGTTGTCATCATCCATGTTGGTGAGAAGAGCATGCTGACCATGTTTGCTAAAGTTTATTACTCCCCCACGAAAAATCTTGGGGGAGTAAAGATTCATTATGCGGGCCAAGAAGAGGTCTTTCCCCATCTCCTGGCATAACCGCCATAGACAGGCTACCATCCGCCACACAGAGGGGCTCACATGTGCCAAGCAGATTGATACCGCTAGTATAACTCCAAGATTACTGGATCAAGTCCCTCACTCAATACGAATGGGCCCAAAGTGAAGGGATACGTGCAAATGTACGTAAAACCCCTCTTAAGGAAGGTTACTCGCTCTGCCAGATCAGGAGCGATGATGTTCAAATCATGAAAATCACAATCCTCTTTTACATCAGAAGTGCTAGAAGGACGGATGGAAGAAGGGTACACACCAACAACCCATGTGCGAGAGTTAGCAGAAGGAAACTTCTCTCCAAAATCCTTGGCTACACTAAGCCTTCTGGGAATAATGGTGCTCACCATAGGAGGAGCATCATCATCGGTGATTTCTTTGTTTTTTGAAGAGCTTGAGTTCTTGGAGGAAGAGGCCATGGTTAGTAGAAAGAAGTAAGAATTCTTTGAAAAAGAAGGTTAAGGAAGAGCGAGAGCTAGAAATAGTAGAGTACGAGAAGTTGAGAGAGTTCAAAATTGTGAAGTGTAAAAGAAGAAGAATAAGGCGTATAAGTAAAGGAATAGGCGGCTAAAATCATGGCCATGATTACCTCGAGAACTGGTGAAAGTACTGCTAAATCGCGGAGTGACGCATGTTCGGGGAATTAAATACGGAGAGACGTATCTTCACCAACTTCCCAATGACATAAAAATGTGCCACCGGAAAGCAGGGGACTATCTGTATAGGGTTAAATCGGTCCGTATTAAATACTCATATAATGAAGCGACAAGTGGAATCAGAGATAGGTGGAAAGCGAGACCAGTGGAAACCAAGACCGGGGGCAGCAGCTTCGGTTGGCACCGGGAAGCCTCCGAAGGGAATATTGCTTATAAGACAAATGAATGCGTGCCATCCGATAGCATTCAATGAAGAATATTCTGCATTATTAATACACAGTTCGTTATAGAGAATTTTGGCATTCATAGCATATTGTTACACATTCTTCAATGTCCCCCATAATTGTCAATTTAAGAGGGGTTTGATTCTATGACCTTGTTCCCTAGGTGCAAATATAAATAGTGACTTCAACAACCATTGTAAAGAACACAAATTTTCTGATAAACTTATGTTATATACTATTCAAAAGCTCAATAACACCTCATTTCGTGTTTACTGATATTCGTATTGCTGCCTTCAGAAGCTCTGCTCTCGGGACCAAGCTATTTGCTATCTTATATCGTTTTCAACACTAAGTCTTTTGTATTTAATTTAATTTATTATTATTTTGGGATCAAATCAATTTGCTTGTCTATAAACCACGTTACAAATTCAACTATACTGTTTCACGGGTAAACAAACTTAACTACACATTTTTTGTATAGAAATTCGGTCAAAAGCTACAATTTATATACAATTATATAAGTTATAGATATTTTGTATAACCGTATCTGCACTCGACATACAAAATATATACAATTCTTTTGTCTTCTTTTTCGAGCTTCAATATGAAACTTCAACCAAAACAATCTCGAATCTTCAACAAATTGTCTCAAAATTGAGATATAAACTCCAAAAGATATTCCCTATCATTTTTAACAACACTCAATCCTAACAAAAATAATTTTGCAAATTCCGATTTTTGAATTCAAAGCTTCTAAGCTTTCTAATGGATTAAAATAGTTTTTAATTCAATCTACTCACTTATGATTAATACCATTTTGTTTATTGATTCCAAAAAGTTAAAAGAAATTAACGATCTTCTCTCGTTCAAAAGTGGTAATTCGTTCATTGTTTAACATAGAAAAAAAATAGAAAAGAAAAAGAAAAAGAAAAATAACAGAATTCTTGATGCCAATTCTCTTTGTTCTCGTAAAGGTATGGTTAAAGTTGAGGAGAAAGATGCCAAACATTCTTCTGTTAGTTTATAATTTTAATTTTGAGGTGGAAGAGAGAAAGAAAGTATGGAAGATTAGAGTCTAATACATTATTTTGTTTAAAATTGCTAATTTATATATGAACTTGTAATAAAGTTAAAACCTCAATAGTGAGAGTAAATAAATTTTAAAATTAGTATAGATAAAAAATCTCAAAACAAAAATTTTTCTACTTGCTAATGCAATGAATAATTGATTAATAGGTAATGAAGCCGTGTCTGAACTGTGTTTAATATTTATCATTAGTCCATTCTCAAAAGTACATTTATAACATCAGTGTCAATAGCTAGAACATTATCATTAGGCCTTTATTTACTTATTTCTTCTTTCTGCTATTCGTGTAATTAATTAAAGGAAAAATTATATGGACGTGTATATCTTGAGATAGGGTTCTTTAAGTTGAAAATGTGAATTCTTTCAAAATGTGAATAATTTTACTTGGAAATATGAAAATGAAACTCTGTCCAGTGAAATGTTTATTAGAAAGTGTCTCCTTTCGACTTTCTTTATTTTCGAATGCGCTATTCATATATATGTGTCCACCTAATTTGTTCGTGAACTCGAAAAGAACAAAATATTAATACTAGTTTGATCAATTACCTAACTTTTTTTATCAAGTCCCCATCTCCGGTCTACAAGGGCGGCCCGTCCATAAAGCAGGTAAAATAACTGCTTTAGGTTCCATATTTATAAAAGCCTCTCTTTTTTTACACCTAATAGGTTATATATATATATATATATATATATATATATATATATATATATATATATATTTTAAATTATGTAAAGTGAAAAAAATTGATTTCTTTATTTTTTGGATTTGCAACTGCTTTGATTTCTGCCAAGGAAATTGCATTTGAAATTAACATCGAACTCGAATTTCATAAGAAATGCGTATACAGTCAAACCTCTCGACAAAATCCTTATTTGTTCCAAGTATTTTTGGATGTTATAGTGAAGTGTTGTTATAGAGAACATATATTATAACATAACATTAAAATTGGTTCCGAAAAAACTTGATTTTATAGAGAAGTGTTGTTATGTAGGGATGCTGTTATAGAGAGATCTGACTGTATATGGGAACAAACAATTTGAGGAGAATGTTAATAGTGAAAACTCAAAATCTCTCGAAGAGTCCTTTAGAGTTGATTACTTTTTATATATACTCCCTTTGGTCCATAATAAATAATTTTTTAATCTTTGTTGTGCCCATTAAAAAAATTTGACTCCTAGAACAAAAATGTATGTTGACTGAATTATTCTTAATTAAAATTTATATGTTGTTAACTTGACACATTGAGATATGTAAATAAGGGCAAATTTTTGAAAAATAAAGTTAATTCCTTATCGATTAAATAAAAGGACTCTTATTTTGGACCAAAATAAAAGCCAAGAAAATCACTTATTATGGATTAGAGAGAGTAATAGACAAGATTATTTTTTCACTTTAAAATAGATTTGAACAACTAGAGGCATATGAAAATATTTTTGATTTTCTATTTAGCGGTAAAAACTGAGATCACTAGTTGATGAAATTTGAAAAAGTATTGCATTCATCTTGAATGCTCCTTAAATTATAGTAATATTCAACCCGATATTGATAGTTTAGATTCATTTTCTGAATTAAAAATATTAAGAAAAATAGTACAATTAGAAGATAACAATTTAATTGATATACTCAATCAAATAAAAAGGTTTGATTATTTTCCAAATGCTTATATTACTTATAGAATAATGTTAATAACTCCTATTACCGTTGCTTCAGCGAAAAAAAGTGTTTCAAAATTAAAATTGATAAAATCTTACCTAAGATCAATAATGACTCAAAGATATTAAATGAATTAGCTATATTGTAAATTGAGAAAGACTTATTAGGAGAAATTGATTATAAAAAATTAATAATAACTTTATATCTAATAAAAGTTAGAAAAAAAGACTTTAAATAAAAATAAAATATTTTATTAATAAAAAAGTTAAAACCCCTCATAAAATTTGATTTTAGGCTACAAAATTGATCGAGCCGCCCCTGCCAGTCCATTTAAGTTTGTAATAATTGGATGTCCATTATTATCCACCAGAGACTACATTTTTGCTTCTTGTCAACTTCATAATTCACACTTTTCGTAAAGAAACATCTAAGTTTAAAAATCTTCTATTTTGCTTCTCTCTGTATAACCTTTCCCAGTGACATAATTGCTTCAGCAAATTGAAATGGATAGGGGCCCAATTTCGAGTTAATGCATATATCACTCACCTAATCTGTTATAATTTGTTGTGTTAAATTTAATACTATTAAAGCTTAATTGAGTTAAGAGTAAATAAGTTGTATATATACACTTCATAATAACACTAAGTAAATTGTAAATTTGCTCAAAAGCATACTATAACCAGAAAGAATGTTTCTAAATGTGGCATAAAAATGGAGTTCGTCCCAAGCCACGTCTCAAAGTTTAGCGGAGGAGGAAAAGTTAATAGCATTGGCCAAAAAGAATATGTTTTTCTTATACTTTTGGATGTTGTTGTGACAATTTGGTTACAAAGGTTATCGGGGTCTAAATTTAATTTATGGATGGATTCAGTCCATCAAACTCCTCGATCAATATTAACAAGATGTCATGATCGCATTCGATTGGGATTAATTTTTAGGATCGAGTCTTTATCAAAGACCTATCTACGGATACCTGTCAAAGTTTTTGGCTTGCACGATGTGTCTCCTTCCATTTGCTCCAGCTATGAAAGAAAAGAATGGGCTAACACCCTCGTTATAAGGTAATTCAATGATAACTAATGAAACTGATTATTGTATGCTTCTAAAAGCTTAAGGAATGCTAAAAGAATAGTTTAAGACTTTAAGGGATACAATGCTCATCGCAGAGTAATTTGAGTGCTCCTAAGTTTTATCTTTTACCAATTATCACCCTTCATTTTGACCATAAACTGCTTTTTTCAACACAGAAAATCAAAGTTTTGCAAATTAGCTTTATAAAGGGAAACTTATACAAATATCCCAAATAAGTTTCAATTTACTAACCTCTAGTCATTAGTCATAGACTTACCACAACTAGCCAAGTACATATAAAAATCGAAAAATCAAATAAACAAGGTTATTTCTCTCAAAGAATCACATGCAAAAATCACCTTCTATATTTTTAAACGGATGAGCAACATTAGATGCAAGACGATAAGGAAATTTCATGGATGAGTTAGCAAATAAGGTGATGAAATACAAAAAAAAAAAATACAATATTCCAAAAATCTAAGCAAAAAAAGAATTTTTTCAATGGGTATAGTTGAAATTCATTGAAAACATATAGATAAGTCAATATACAAAATTTGAGGAAGATTGGAGGTGATTTGGACTGGTTTTGTATCAAAATTCGTAATTAAATCGAGTTCAAAAAGTTCTTCTGCGGCACATGTAGTATGCATGTATCTCACATACAGGTATACATGGATATACATGTGATACACAATTGATATAAATATGATACACAAATGATACACAGTGTGATACACATATCATTTTTTTCATGTTCAGTTCTTTACTTCGCATTTTCAATTCAAACCACCTCAAAACTTCATCAAATCATCCCAAAACTGAGATTCAAGCTCTTTAAGATGTACCCAATCTATTCTAATAACACCACTAAAAAAAAGCAAAAAAATGATTTTTTTTTTGCTACAAATAGCTAATTGGCTAATATTAGTAATATTTAGCTAATATTAATAATATTTTATGAATTAATTAATTTTTATAATAAGCTACTTATAAATGAACATAACTTATAATTTTCCTTTATAAACTAATATAGTATAACGTTAAAATTGCAAACGTAGGTAGCATGGGAATTAAAACTGTAATTACTAATACAAATTGGACTACAGCAAAGAAAACCATAACAGTATGGGCCTACATCACCGGTGGCCTAATGTTGGCCACTGGACTAACCCCCGAATGAACAATTAACCCAAATAGCCATGTGCATAAGGAATTTTTACATTCCTATATATTATTTGAAATTTTATTGCTTTTTTTATTTAAATTTTAATTTAATTACATACTATATAATTTACTAATTATATACACTTTAAGAATTAAATTAGTATCTTTTTATATTAGGAATCAATTATTTCCTATCCTTATTCTCTCTCCCTCCTACAATCTCTCTCTCTCCTTCTCTCTCTCTTGCTCTCTCTCTCTACGTCTCAATCCCTAATTTCAGTAATATAGAGCAAATGAAAAGAGAGCAACAATACCATGCTTATTGAAAATCAAGTAATGTAGAGTTGAAGGTGTTGCACAATTAGTGTTCAAATTCCAGTAATGTTGCACAATTGGTGTTCAAATTGAAATTGTCAATCACTAAATTTTGAAGGTATTTGACTCTCCACCATTGAAAGCCATTAAAAATTTGAATTTGAATTTGGATTTTTAAAAATTATTATTTACTTGGATTTGGTGTTATTGCAAACAATTGAGAATATTGTTTGGAGTTTATATCTCAATTTTGAGAGTGTTATGGAGAAGATTAGACTTGATTTTGGCTGAATTTCAGATTGAAACTAGAAGAAGAAGAAGAAGAAGAAGAAGAAGAAGAAGAAGAAGAAGAAGAAGAAGAAAGAGACGACATGACATACATTATACTTATGAAATTATAGTAAAGTTGTAAAATTGTAGGTAAATTGTATTCTGTTGTTTATATATATTTTCTTATTTAAATATTGTATGAAAGTTGAACAATATTGTATAAAATTTGTATTTAAGTGGTATGATATTGTAGTTGTATATAACTGGGTAGAAATAATGTATGAAAGTTGTAGATAAGTTGTATAATATATAATTAGTTGTATGAAATTTATTTTTACTATATATAAATCAAATACAAAATATACAAAAGACATATTGTATAAAAATTGTATTTAAGTTATATGATATTGTAGTTGTATTTAACTGTGTAAAAATAATATATGAAAGTTGTAGAAAAGTTATAATTTAGTTTGAATAAATGTATACTGTAAGTATTGAGTGTGATCCAACAGGAAATAGTTGGAAAAAATAAGAGATAATTAGAAAAGAGATAAAGGCTAGTTTAAACATATACTTTTTAAACTAAGACTATCCCACATCATTCTTAAGAGATGTATTAAACTCTTTTTGAAATTAAACAAATACAGAGAGGTGGATGTAGCTAAAAGGCTATGAACTCAACAACTTCAATATGTAGCTTATATGTATATAAGATCACTAAAATTTAATAAATATTATATTGGACCCCATAATTTTAAATGTGCAATAAATTAATGATAAAAAATAAAAATTTAACTCATCAAATAAGAAGTTTGGATCTGTTTCTGAACAAGCATATATCCTTTTATAATATGAATAAGAGAGATGAATAAGTTGTTATTCCCCAAAACCTAGAATATATGGGAGGAAGATTTGATCATCATGCTATCCATCAGAATAAATAACACTTAGAGAGTTGAGCGGAGAAAAATAGCTTTCATGATTATTGTATATTAAGGGGGAAGAAAAATAAGGAAAGAGAAGAGGAAAAAAAAAAAGGAAAGGTGTAACGAAATCCCTTGATTGAAGGCACTAATAATGGATTGGAAGCTTTTTTAAGGTGAAATATATATATTTTATATATAAAACTTGTTTAGGTCTGGTAATTAACTAAACATGGACATTTTTTGTGATAAAGTTTCAAATAGTGTATAGGAACAAAAAAATTCATTCGCATAATCTCTTAAACTAAAAATATCTGAAAAATATATAATATATATCTAATATTGTATAATTAATATATAATATATGCGTACGACTTAAAAAAGTAAACTTTGAATCTGGTTGATTATTTGTATAACATTCCCAGTAAATAGAGCTATCCTTCCCTCCTATAAAATCTGGAAAAGCCCATGTTGGGAGTGTAAGACCTAGGCTCATACTGTTGTACATATACAATTAGGGGTGATAAACGGGCGAGTCAATTGAATATGGGTGGGTCAAAAATAGATATATGCAAAGACGAATAAATTATTCGGCTCGACCATATTTAATACGGAGAGAAAGAGGTTAAACAACGGATAATATGAATATTATCCATGGATTCTTGAATGTGATTACTTTTTGGAAAAATTCCTAATCTCTCAAACTTGAGAAACCCCAAATTTAAGGCTTTATAAATGTAAAAGTTAAACCGACTAGTTATCCATCAATTATCCATTCTCTAAGTAGATAATATGGTTCTTATCCATATGCGACCCGGTTTTAAAAAATTTATTATCCAACTTATTTTCAATGAATAATACGGTGGATAACTGTTTTCTTTTAACTATTTTATGCTACCGATGCATGCAATCAATGTTTCACTTTCAATTCTTTTATACTTTCCCCTTCCTGGTTTCGATACATATATTTGTCTGAGCTTTTTGTTGAAAGTATATATTGCCTACATAGTTATAGAATTGTGAAGGTAAAGTATTAATGTTGTAGCTATTGATAGTATATCAAACACATACTAGGAGGGAAAATACATGCATGTAAGACATGAATTGACAGTTTGATGTGAATTAAATCTAAATTCTCTTAATCTCGTTACTGAATTTATTATCAAGATATTATTAACACAACTAATTAAATATTACATTTCAAAGGTTCCGCATGTTGGAGTTCAGTAGTAACAGCCGAACCTAACCGTTCCTCCTCCTCCTTCTTCCCCCAATAAAAAAAGCAATTTCCCCCGCTTTCTGTTAGAAAATTAATCCAAAATATGGGACTCCATAAAATTGCAGTGATCACCATTATCATCTCATTTCTCAGCTCCACTGAGTCAACTCGTCCTCCATTTTCATGTGACGCGTCCAACCCAATTACCAGAACATTTACATTCTGTACCATATCATTACCCATACCCCAAAGGGTAGAGGATCTAATTTCACGCTTAAGTTTGGACGAGAAAATATCACAACTGGGTAGCACTGCTCCCGCCATTCCTCGGCTAAATATCTCTGCTTACGAATGGTGGTCGGAATCGTTACACGGCCTAACAGATTCAGGAGAAGGGATGTCGTTCAATGACAGCATTAGAACTGCAACACAGTTCCCTCAGATCATTCTTACTGCTTCTACTTTTGATGAACATCTCTGGTATCGAATTGCTCAGGTATTTAATTATTAGGTCAGCTATACTATATGTCAGCCTTGTGTTACGACCGTGTTTAACTGAATATTGAAATATTAATTGTACTTAATATTCAATACTAGTGGTTGTGAAAAAATAATGTTGTTGATGCTCCATAGAATTTTTGCAATTAAATTTATCCGCATTTGGTTGGACGTAGTAGCTAAAATCAGTATTAATTTCATACCAAAATCTTGGTATAACTTATAGTACCATATAAAAGATACGATACATTCAGGATTATAATCCGTCTAATTAAGGATACATTTATTTGGATAGTAAGACGACATGGAGTTTTATGGTTCAATGGTATAACGGGGATAACTTTAAACAATTTATCATAGTAAAAGGACACATCCGTGATACACATATTTCAGCTAATGCCAGCTAGGACGCCAACTAGGATGCCACTTAGACTTTATTTTGAATTTTAGTTATAGTTTTTGAAATGAAAATCAGTTAGGAGTTCAAATTTCGGTTTATGCAATTAGCTTTCAAATTCTTAGATAAATAGACCGATTGTAATAGAATTCACATGTTATGAATGATATATCGAAAATCTGATCCATCTCTCTCTCTCTCTGTTCATTTCTTCTCCTTCTTCTCTCTTCCTTCTAATTTCTCCTCTTAGTTCACTGTTCCATTGACTTAGATACCAGAATTTGGTATCAATCAAACCCTTTTATGTAAAAGATATGATACATTCTGGTCATAATCTCAGGATTATAATCCTGAATTATCGTTGTTTTGAACCAAATGACCCCTAAAAAACACTTTCTCCCTAAAACATAATATTGGAGAAGAACATTTTAGGTGGTGTCAAATAGTTCTATAAAGAAAAACTATTAACGTTTAGTTGGATTACCGGAAACAGATATCAAGTTTTCTGTGAAGAGATTCAAGAAATAATAAATGTCCGTTGATATTAAGTTGTTCTATGTAGTGCAGAATGTGGTAAATATATATGCAGTAAGATTTTCAAATAAACTTAACACCTAGTACTGATATGTTGTACATTTTGCCTAGGCAATTTCAAGAGAGGCAAGAGCAGTATACAATACTGGTGAACTAAAAGGAATGACATTCTTTGCACCGAATATAAACATTCTAAGGGACCCAAGATGGGGTAGAGCTCAAGAAACAGCAGGAGAAGACCCGATGATGGTAGGAAAATATGGAGTGGCTTATGTAAGAGGACTTCAAGGCGATAGTTTTCGAGGTGGGAAGCTCAAAGATGGGCATCTTCAAGCCTCAGCTTGCTGCAAGCACTTTACAGCTCAGGATTTGGATCACTGGAATGGCCACTATCGTTTCACCTTCGATGCTCAGGTTAGTAACACACCTGGACCTCGCTTACCTGATATTCATTGTTTGTTCTGTTTATGTTGTACATACCTTTCATATATCCTAGTTTTTGGAATTGGTCCTCAATGTAGATGCTAAAAATCCTGTATTTCAGGCTAATTTTGTTTGTTTGCTGAACGGTTTGGAACATAACAATGTGGCGGATCAACTAGCTAAATACAGAAGCAAGATGCAATATAGTACTAATATAGTACATCCCCATTTGTTTGTCTTAGATGTTCTAGAGTCATACAAATTAGGAACTATAGAAGTACGATGTGATGTAATGATCCTATATTGGTTAATTTCACGTACTGATGCTGCTTCATAGTATATACTATTAATCGCTTCTGGAACCAAAAGGAAAAAAATATGCAAATAGATGAGAGGTTTCGTTGTGTGTCATTCAGGTTACAGCGCAGGATATGGCAGATTCGTTTCAACCACCATTCAAGACCTGCGTGGAACAAGGAAAAGCTACCAGTCTAATGTGTGCTTATAATCGTCTCAATGGGGTCTCTAACTGCGCTAACTATGATCTCCTCACCAAGACTGTCCGCGGACAATGGGGTTTCAACGGGTAAAAAGTTTACTTAGATAAGCAAATGGATATATGTTTCTGCTACATTCAGAGTTTCTAAGATGAAATATGATTCCAGCACCACAAAACTAACTGCTGTCTATTGCTGAAAAGTTCCATTGTATCAGATTGCGACGCAGTTAAGGTTATGCATGATCACCAGGGATATACAGTTGAAGATGCAGTTGGAGCTTCTCTCAAAGCTGGTAACTGATCCTTTCTGTGCTTTAATTTTGCTTTTAAAAGAATGATTATCTTGTCTGTTACTGAAATTGGAGGAAAATGCATTTCAAATGCATAACATATCTAATTAGAACTTATTTCACTCCTTGTTGTTAATTAGCAACTTCAATTGGAACGTTCAGTGATCTCGACATTCCTATAAGCTAAGAGTTATAATCTCGAGTAGTTATTCCTTATATAGTTATATTGAACTTATCTACCGATGATAACACTTGTATTGCTAAAATCAATCATTGACATAAGCTTTAATTTTACTGATATATAAACAAGCAACAGCTTGTATCAAATGACATATTTCTTCACATTATGTAGAGAAAAGGTGTGATTTATAAGTTCTCTCCATGCTAGGCCAACTTAATTCATCACAACTATTTTGACTTTTTCCTTGTCAACCGAAATTCAGGTATGGATGTAAACTGTGGTTCCTACGTGAGAACCAACACAAGATTAGCTTTAGAGAAGAAGAAATTACAAGAGTCCGATATAGACAGAGCTCTTCGCAATATCTTCTCTATTAGAATGAGGTTAGGACTATTCAATGGTGACCCAAGAAAATTGGAATATGGAGACATTGCAACAGCAGAGGTTTGTAGTAAAAAGCACCAGGATCTATCCCTTGAAGCAGCAAGAAATGGCATTGTCCTTTTGAAGAACTCTCCCAAACTCCTTCCACTTCCTAAGATCAAAACCACATCACTTGCTGTAATAGGTCCAAAAGCAAATGATGCTGAATTACTTTTAGGTAACTACGCGGGCATTCCATGCAAGAATGTTTCATTACTCCAAGGATTTCAGCACATCGTAAGAAACATACACTACCATCCGGGCTGCAACTTTGTTAACTGTACTTCTGCTGCAACACATGAAGCAGTTGATGTTGCTAAAAAGGCACAGTATGTTGTTTTAATAATGGGATTAGACCAGCGTGTGGAGAGGGAGAGCTGGGATCGCACAGAACTCGGGCTGCCTGGCCAGCAAGAGACTCTTATTAAAGCAGTAGCCAAGGCTGCTGCTGAACCTGTTATACTTGTGTTGGTAGGTGGAGGTCCTATTGATATTTCTTTTGCCAAGAACAACCCAAAAATCGGAGGCATCTTGTGGATTGGTTATCCTGGAGAGGCTGGAGCAGCTGCACTAACACAGATCATTTTTGGAGAACATAATCCAGGTCAACTTGAGCATCAACAATCTTAGTACTAACTCTCTTTACTACTATAAGTAATATTTAGTTGGAAAACTTGTTTAATATGCAAGATCTCGTATTCTTTGCAGGGGGCAGGTTACCAGTGACTTGGTATCCTAAGGAATTCACAAAAGTACCAATGACAGACATGAACATGAGGCCTAACTCAACGAGGGGATATCCAGGGCGAACGTACAGATTTTACAATGGGCCAAAAGTTTATGAATTTGGCTATGGCCTTAGTTACACAAGTTATTCATACAAGATTGACTCTGTCAATAATGACAAGCTCTACTTCAATAACCTAAGGACAGACAAGGTAAGAAAACATGGTTCACTAATTAATGTAGCAGTTTCGGATATTGGATCAGAGGCTTGCAAAAAGGCTAAGATTTCAGTTAAGGTTGTGGTGAAAAACAAGGGAAAAATAGCTGGTAAGCACCCTGTATTGTTGTTTCTTAGGCATTCCAAGGTGAGAGATGAGGTTCCAATAAAGCAGTTGATTGGATTCAAGAGTGTACATATAGATGCAGGAGAAAATACCAAAATCAAATTTGTGGTGAACCCTTGTGAACACTTCACTAGGGCTAATGAATATGGTATATCAGTAATTGATGAAGGGAAATATTATCTTGTTGTGGAAGATAAGAAATATCCTGTTACTGTGTTCATATAAGCCTTTAGATCACATATAAGAGTCCTAATAACTAGTTAATGTGGAATTGTAGTGTTCATCTCCTTTCTTTGTATACCTCACCTACTTGTATTGTCATCTGGAAATTTTTATTGGCTTCAGTTGATTTTAGTCTCTTA
The DNA here is from genome assembly GCA_005239505.1 of Nicotiana paniculata. Classification (NCBI taxonomy): domain Eukaryota; kingdom Viridiplantae; phylum Streptophyta; class Magnoliopsida; order Solanales; family Solanaceae; genus Nicotiana; species Nicotiana paniculata. The sequence goes on from ML334223.1 coordinate 24,147, forward strand.
AGCAGAATAAATGTTAAATTTCTTAATTTTTATTGTCTTTGGTTAGCTGCTATTCCATCTTCCTAAAAGATAATTTGGAGTCAGAGAAGACTGAGTAAGCATCTTCTTATTGAACTGCAAAAAGTTGCATCTCTGCAGAAAGGATAACGAGCTTATTGGAATGTGGGAGTGGGTACATTAACATTGTCGAATCTTTCTTTTTTAATTTACTGGCGCGACTAATCTAGATTCGCGCCAGGTAGCCCACTAAAGAGGTGAAGCACTCCTTACCAAAAATTTTCACGATTAAACTAGCATAAATCGGCAGCCTATGATTCTCGAACTACAACCTTCACTTCTCGATGACACATCCATCAAGGGGAAGCTCGCAAGCCAACTAAATTCTAATTAAAAATGAAGGGATCTCAAGCATCCCATAACAACCCTTTGGTAGTAAGAATGGTCACAGAACAAGACTAGCTTTTTTCATACTTTGTATCGGTACACTACTTACGGGATTATTCATTTGTCTATAGGTAATTTATGTTTTATACTTCAATACCACACGAGAGAGGATAATTTGTGTGATGTCTAATTTTTTGCGTGCACTAGATCATCGGAGGACCTGTTTCTTTTATGTGTAACAATTGCAGAATAAATAATGCAGAAAGTAAAGAACACAAAGATATTACGTGAAAAACACCCGGCTTAAAAGATGAAAAAACCATGACCTACTACTCAGATTTTCCCCAATACTTCACTAAATCACTTAGCCAAAACAACATTTACAAAACTCTTTGTAAACCTAAGGATTACCTCTAATCCCGTTGTGGCAACTAACCTCTACCTGTTGCGACAACTTCAAGTTAACTCTAACTTGAATATAACACTAAGAGTACCTGGTACAATTGCTTCTAGATAAAGCTGAAAGGTACAACTCAAAAGCGCTACTACAATGAGACTAGAATAAAAGACAGACACTTGAAACTGGTTCTTCTATCTGGTTCATGTGGCTTTAGGTTTGCACACTTGAATCACACATGAATTGCTTGCAAAATGCCTTGCTTTTTTGCTCTCAACTCTTGCTTAACTTCTGCACTTGTGCATACCTGTAAAATGAGAACATCCTGAAATATATAGAGTTAGTAGAATAAGAAATAACTAGAGTTCCAATGTTATACTCTTCCTTGGTGGAAGAGTTCTAGTTATCTTCTACTTCTAACCCCTCCCTTATCTTGGAAAGAGTTTTCTTCGAGTAAGGAGTCCTTCTCCTTATCACTTATTCAACCTTTTCGATCAGGAGATATCAGATATAACAACTTAAGCTTATCTCCTTCACGTGCATCCCTTATGCTCGAATCTACCTGTGTCTGTGTACACTGTGTATGGACTTCGTTCATGCTTGAGTTCCTTTGTCATTCATCAAGACTTCGTTCATGCTTGAGTTCCTTTGTCATTCATCAAAACAAACTTCAGTTGGGCCAACAAATTTTCCCTTTTTGATGATGACAAACTTTGTGCTTTTCATAAGCATAAGCCCTGTTTCAACTCAGCTCAACATCAACACAAAGTTAGAACACTTTTCATCTTAAAGTCACTAATCATCAAGGTCCAGGTTCATTAGGTTATAAACATCACAATCCAAAGTAATAAAAGGTACAACCTATCTTCCCCTTTTGGTATCATCGAAAAGTTACATAATTATGTTAGATAACTAAATTTTAATAGATATTACTAATGGCCACTGGGGATACTTCAAATGCAATCATGGAATCAAACCTTATTTATCAATCTAATGATATTAGCCATTTAATGTAAGGCCCCGTAAAATTTTGCCTAAAAACACGGGACTTCATGGTGCCGAGATTGAACAGTACACTTTTGGGCTAAAGAAAAATGTTTTTAAAATGTGTGCATTTTTGCGGCCCATTATGAGGCTGCATAATCACTCTGCGGACTGCATAATAGCCGCAGAGTGAAGCAGAAATTTTGGCCAATTTGAGGTCAGCTTTGTGGTCGATTATGCGACCGCATAATCACTATACGGACCGCACATTGGCCGCATAATTTCTCTTGGATTTCTGTGAAGGGAGTTATGCGGTGCGTTATGAGACCCCAAAATAAGTATGCAGACCGCATACTAGTCGCATACACGGTCAGAAAAATTCGAGCCCTTGAGGGCTATTTCTGCGGTCACTATGCGGACTGCATAACCATTATGCGGTCGCGTATCTATGTCGTGGCACCCATTTTCTTAATTTAAAACCCAACCCCCATTCCGTTAAAACACCCACCTTAGGCCATTTGAGCACATTTATTTTGAAAAATTAGAGTGAGGGAAAGGGATCATAGAGAGAGGAAGTGGTATTCATCTATTTGTTCTTCAATACTTGCCTAAACACCTTGGAGAATTAACAAGAAAGGCACCTATATCTCCTTCCCAAGAGTTAAGCTTCTATCACCCAAGCTCTTAATTCCATATTATAGTTATATTGGGCCATTAGTGAGTTAGTTCATGGGGATAAGGGTGACTACCTTGCATGCATGTGATCCTAAAGTATATGGGGGAGTGTTAAAACAAAGATAGGAAAGAATGGGGGGTGGGTTGGGGTAATCTTCCACTAAAAAGGAGGCCATGTGACCTTAATAAACACATAATGTTTGATATAATGCTCAAGCGAGGTGGGGCTATGATCGATTTCCTAATTGTGGGTTCAATTGTGCTACATTGTTAAATAGATTGAAGGTAAAAGGTTCCGGAACTTGTTGTAGGAATTAAGGAAAAATCAATTAAGGTATGTATGGCTAACTCTCTTCTTCTTATAATCGAACTCTTGGTGTCCGAATAATTGGTGTAAGTTCCGACTTGATCATACTAGAATTGATTGCCTTAATGTGTTGGGATGAAAGATTTATGTTCCGTAATTGCTCTAAATATTTACCATGTAATCATGCTATTTGAGAACGTGATGTGGTTTCCAAGCTCTTTCCCTTATGTGTGCAATGCCTTATCTGATAGGACTTATTGACATGAATGATGTTGTTATTCAAATGTATAAAAAGGGAAGGATTTGAACTGTAAAATGCGTTCAAGTGCCAAGAAAGACTTAATAAGTGAGGCTGCTTGCGCCACGTAATGAAAAATGGGAAAGAAATGTGAATTGAGTTGAACAATTGAAAGAGGTTATGTCTCAAGTGAGATGGCTTAGCCGACCGGACCAAAATCGGACACCATGTCGTACACATGGTGGCACTTATACTGGATCTACTGATTATTATTATGGATATATGTTATGTCTCACTTGAGATCACTTAGCTAGTCGTGCCGAGACTGGACTCCGTGTAAGAACACGGTGGAATTGTGAGTTGTGGCACTTGGCACCAAGGTTATTAACCTAAAAAGATGGAAAATTGAGTCGGAAACTATGTGATCCTTACTTGGAATTGCTTTTGTATTTCTGTGAAGCACTTATGGATTATTATGAATGCCTCCTCTTTGTTTCACTGTTCATTCTACTAAGATTGATGTTTTCCTTTACATACTAGTACTATTCGATAGTACTAACGTCCATTTTGCTGGGGGTGCTACATTTTTGAATGGATGTAGGTGGTTCCATCGCAGATAGCGCCAATCGCAGATAGTGGTGCTCTCTTTCTCTCCTCACAGCAGTCTTGCTGAGCCCCCATTTCTTCCAGGGGTTATGTAGTTCTTCTTTTGTATAAGTTACCACATTTTGAGGTATAACCGAGGCCTTATTGCCGTCATTGTCATGTTTGTATTTTGTATCTTTAGAGGCTCCGTAGACGTTTATGTGGGTCATGTATGGGTTTCAGGGTGGTCATTGGATTAAGTTGTATTTGGAAACTCTTTTCCACTAAATTATAAATTGCACGTACTTTAGAAACTTAACTATTATATAATGAAAAATGGATTAGCAATGTTTATGCATGTATATCTTATCCCTCCATCGCTTAGCAAATGGTAACGCATCATCTTTTCGGATCGTGCATGAGTCGGGTAGGAAAGGTCTAATAGGCTTGCTCGAACATGTTCACTCGGTTGAGCGTCGGTCGCGCTCCCCGAGGTTGGGGCGTGACATTTAAGAAGCATCAACAAACAGTTAAAGCACAAAAATAGTTGATTGTCATTGATGATAGTCATCCACAGAGCATAAAGATAAATAAAAATACTGGATCATGAGCAAAAAAAGAACAAAAAGAAATCACATCCGGGTCATTAGTTTGTCTAACTAAACTAGGAAGGTTTTAAGGCTGGGAAAGACCAGGTTCTTGGTTTCTGGCCTGAAGTATCTTTAGCATATCATGAAGAATTCCATCATTCTTCTCCTTATCTTTTGCAAGCTCACCCCTAAGAGCATCCCTCTCAGTTTCTACTTCAGCCAGACTCTTCTTCAGCCTCTCAATTTCAGCATCCTTAGCCCCACTCTTTTGCACCAAAGCTCGCACTTTGCTGTTCACAGGTACCTTCTTGGATGAACCAGGTTCTTTGGGAGTGGCGTGGACATCATAGTAACATGCATTCAAAGTGTTTTCCCCAAGGTGATCCTTGCTTGTACCAAATTCCCATTTCTTGATAGGTACCTTTGTGCCTTTCAACAGGTACTCCCAGAATTTCTCCTAACTCCTTGTCATCAAAGCTCACAGTCACCCCCTTTACCACACTGGTGACTCTGCCATTTTTGATCTCACAATTTTCCATGAACTCCACATTCTTAGTTCTGGCAAGCTTTCTACCCATCTGAAGGACCACGTCCTTCCAACCTGCAATTGTAACTTTTCCAGCAACATCATCATGTCTTCCTCCTCCAAGTCCTTGACGAGTCTTCCTTAGAGTATGTTTATTTTCCCAAACTTAACCATCTTGTCCTTATTTACATCAGATTCTTCTTCTTCTTCACTCACTTCTTCCTCCACTACTTTCACTTTTCTAGACTTCAAGGCAAACCTGGTTCTTTTTGCCAAGTTAGAAGGTTCTGCGGACTTTGTTTTCGAAGGATACTTCTTTTTAGAAGTATTTATTTTCTTTGCTTTTGGTTTCACAACCTCCACCTCTTATGACTCCTATTCATCACGAAGGACCAAGTCCATCTCCTCAATTTCAATAGCCTCAACAGGCGCAACCACCTTCTTCTTTCCCTTTGCAACAACTTTTCTTTTACTTTCTTGCAAGGTCTTCTCAAGTTCAGCCTCACTCTGATTCTTCTGACTCTTTGTAGCTCTTCATCTTGTGGGAGGAGTCTCTACAAGGATAAAAGAGGCAATCTTTCTCTTCTTGTTTGCCCTAGCAATTCTAGGGATTCCAACTCCTGAACTCTTTTTCTTTTTAGGATTGTAACTGTCAGACACTCTTCTCAATCGGTCTTCGAGGGGTTCCTGCACAGATGGAAGATTTTCTTGCACATTCTTCCCCAATCTAATCAACCCCTTAGCAGCTTCTCCAGACCCACTTCCCCTTTTTTCTCTCATGCTTTCTTCTTCGCCAGCGAGTTCCTCACACCATAATACCATTGCTCTTGTTTCTTCAGTCAAACTAGGGATGCTTATCCGGCGGATAATTACACTTAACGATTCGGCTTATCGGTTATCAGATTATAAATATAGTAATCTGCTAGCCATCTAATAAGACAACGGGCGGATTAGTATCGGATTAATAATTATTGGGCGGTTTATCGCCTAAACCAAATAGAAAATTTTTGAACTGCATAATTCGCTGTTTTATAATTTCAACTTACCATTCATAATCCTCAGTACATTACTCAGTGAAAACTTGTCATGGAGTACACAGAATAATCTCTAGAACAAATTTTTTGAATACTCTTAATAAAAATATGGGTAGAATCTGAAACTCTTGAACACCACACAACTGGTCAACTTCTCACTCTCTGTTACGGACTGAATTCAATTGAGAATTATAAATTAGGGATTTATCCATTTAGAGTTTCAATAGTACTTTATATACATAGGGGTAAAAGTATAAACATAAAAATTCTTAACGGGTTAACGGTTTATCCGATAAGAAAATTGAGTGATCCGCCCCCAAATCGTTAAGCCGTTAATTCTAATCTCAATATGTTCACCATTCATTACCTCGATAACCCGATACCAATAAGACAATAATCTATTGGCTCGGTTCGGTTAACGGGTACGGTTCGGTTTTGAACATCCCTATGTCAAACCAACAAGAGTGGGTGAAGATTCAGCCACTTCTTGTCCCATTCCCCTCACATCGCCTTGAGTACCCTCACTCTCCTTTTCTTTTATCTTTTCTTTTTACCACCAATTTTCCCAGATTCAGTGGTCTCCACCCCGGCCACAGTTCCTACCAGAACAAATCTATTTTCCATATTTGCAGCAACCTCAGAGATTACTTCAGATGTAATTTTAGGGCCAGATATTACCTGCTCTGTTTCAGATGAAAAAATTTCTTCCCCCTCAATATCAGACTTGAATTATTCTTCAAATTTCTAGGGTTCTTCTTCCCAACTTGCTTTTAACTGCTCATTAATTTTCTTGATTTTTTCTCCTCCAACGACAACCTTGTGAGCAATCATATTGAACTTTCCTTTCTTAGAGGTGGGTGTGGTTGAAGGTGTGATAGATGGTGTGGGTGTAGCTTCCTTGTGTGGTGCTGAAGAATTCTCATAAGGGTTTTCCATTGTTGTGTTTGGGAATGAGAGAAGATGAGCGTGTGTGTGTTTAGAAGATGAGAGAATATATAGAGAATTGTTTGGCGGCTATAATTTTAGAAGTGAAGAAATAATTAAGGACTAATAAATATAAAGAAATTGGGTAACGACAAATTTTTCAGAAGCTCAGAAGTCTAATAAAATTGGGAGTCAGTTTGAAAAGATGTTGAAGACTCTCCCTAGAATTTAGGCACTTATTGCGCGTTGGGATTCTATTTTGATTAAACTGGTTCATTTCGTAACGGATAAGCTTAAGGAGGTTAGGATTAAATGGGACTCTCCTTTTGATCATAATCCAAATATAATTATTTCAAAATATGCAGAATGGAGAGTACGTACCAAATAATCTCGATGAACCAGGCTCTTCACTGAGAAATCTCTTGTGTAAGTCTGAATTTTCCAAGAAAATAAAGATAATATCATTAGAGATTAATGATACATTTTAGCACCTGGCACAAGAGTATACTGATGAAAGTATGAGACAGAGCAAAATCTAATCGAATTATGTACAAAATTCACACATTTTCTAACCAATTTTTGAGTTAGAACTGGTTCTTTTTAGGTGATCCTAATCATCCCTAATTCTAACTTGTTCCTTTCAAAGTGATCTCTACTTAGAGCTTTTGTAAAGATGCCAGCTATTTGCTTGTCAGTAGCACAAAATTCCACAATGATCAAACCCTTTTCATAGTTGTCCCTCAAAAAGTGATGCCTAACATCTATTTGCTTAGTTCTTTTGTGATGAACCGGGTTCTTGGTCATACGAATTGCACTAGTTTTATCACAAAATATGGGGATACGACCTAAATCAATTCCAAAGTCCATTTTTGTTGATACACAACAGTTGAGCACAACATGAGACAACGACAACATACTCAGCTTCAGCAGTAAACAAGGCCACAAAATTTTGCTTTTTGGTGGCCCACGATACAAGACATGAGCCAAGAAAGTGTGACATACCTGAGGTGCTTTTTTTATCCACAAGAAAACCTACATAATCAGCATCAACATTTCCCACTAAGTTGAAATTACTACCTTTTGGATACCATAGACAGTAGGGGTGGGCATCGGTCGGTTCAGTTCGGTTATGAATATTATCGGCTTAGCATATTGGTTATCGGTTTACAAATATGATAAACCGATAACCAAACCAATAAGATATTAGTTATCGGTTAATTGGTTATTGATCATTATCGGTTCGGTTATCGGTTTACCCGTTAAGATAACTCAATCTAGAGTTAAGCAAAAAAGAGAAGAATTCACATATAGTATACTATCCAATTTTGCGTTCTAGCCACAACTAATATTTGAAGCATGTTTAATTTTGACAAACTCATGACCTGTTGTCATGACCCAAATTCCCAACCCACGGAATCGTGATGGCGCCTAACACAAGACTTGCTAGGCAAGCCAATGTTAGAAATTTACTAACCATTTCCTTTAAAAGTTTACTTAACACAATAGAACAATTTAAAGTAAAAAGAAAATCTAATACTTTCCAATAATTACAACCAGGTGCAATATTCGATAAGATGAAAAGAACCACGAACTAATACCAACTATATAACTACCCAGGGTCTGGTGTCACAATTCACGAGCTACTAAAGAATACTACGAGTATTTGGCTGAAAGAAAAGATAAGTTTGTTTTGAATGAAATAAAACAGTAATTAGCTAATAAGGAGAAGACTCTAGGAATCTGCGGACGCCAGCAAATCTACCTCGTGTCTTCGTATAATGATCAGCTAAAGCTCGAAAATCAACTCTTGTCGGAACCTGGATCTGCACAAGAAGTGCAGAGTGCAGTATCAGTACAACCGACCCCATGTACTGGTAAGTACCGAGCCTAACCTCGACGAAGTAGTGACGACGCTATGGCGGGGCGTTCATAACATAACATGTACACAATGTATAATAAAGCAAGAATAGAATAATAACAACTTAAACAGTAACTTGCAACAGTTAATAAAACAACTCGGTTAAATTTTTCAGAGCTCATCTATAACCAATCCTCCTCATAATTTCCAAGTTTCAATTTGAAATAACCATAAGAGCAGAATATGAAATGAAAACAACAAAACAGTGATTATTCCAGTCTTTATTTTTAAAACCAGTAAAACATGAATGTTCTCCTTTATTGCTCCTTGTTGCGGTGCGCAACCCGCTCCCGCCTGTCCACCCTTTTATATATATATATATATATATATATATATATATATATATATATATATATATATATATATATATATATATATATATATCACCTTTATTTCGCAATTTCCCAACCCACGGGATCATGATGGCGCCTAACACAATACTTGCTAGGCAAGCGAATGTTAGAAATTTACTAACCATTTCCTTTAAAAGTTTACTTAACACAATAGAACAATTTAAAATAAAAAGGAAATCCAATACTTTCCAATAATTTCAACCAGGAAGAATATTCGATAAGATGAAACGAACCACGAACTAATACCAACTATATAACTACCCAAGGTCTGGTATCACAATTCACGAACTACTAAAGAATACTACAAGTATTTGGCTGAAAGAAAACATAAGTCTGTTTTGAATGAAATAAAACAGTAATTAGCTAATAAGGAGAAGACTCTAGGAATCTGCGGACGCCAGCAGATCTACCTCGTGTCTCCGTACAATGATCATCTAAATCTCGAAAATCAACTCTGGCCGGAACCTGTATCTGCACAAGAAGTGCAGAGTGTAGTATTAGTACAACTGGCCCCATGTACTGGTAAGTTCCGAGCCTAACCTCGACGAAGTAATGACGAGGCTACGACGGGGCGTTTATAACATAACTTGTACACAATGTATAATAAAGAAAGAATGGAATAATAACAAATTAAAAAGTAACTTGCAACAGTTAATAAAACAATTCGGTTAACTTTTTCAGATCTCAGCTATAACCAATCATCCTCATAATTTCCAAGTTTCAATTTAAAATAACCATAACTGCAGAATATGAAATGACAACAATAAAACAGTGATTATTCCAGTCTTTATTTTCAAAACCAGTAAAACATGAATGTTCTCTCTTATTGCTCCTTGTTGCGGCGCGCAACCCGCTCCCACCTGTCCACCCTTATTGCTCCTCCCTCTCTCTCTTTCTCTATCTCTCTCTCTCTCTCTCTATATATATATATATATATATATATATATATATCACTCTTATTTCTCCTGTTATGGCGTGCAACCCGCTCCCACCTGTCCACCCTTATTACTCATTGTTGCAGCGTGCAACCCGCTCCCACCAGACAATCACATCTCATCATTTATAATAAAAGTTTCACAAAATAGATCAAGATCTTTCACCGTATTTACGTTTCAAAAATTGTAAATAGAAACTGTACTTTTCAGAAGCTTCACCAATTTTCATTACACAGTGAAATCCACCAGATTGTATCATAAATTACTCTCAACCAGTCCAACCATTTTTTTATCACAATGAATCCAAAGGACAATCAATACATCCAACCAAGTGAACCAATTTCTAACAAACCAGTAAGCAAAACAAGTAGACATGAAGGCATCAAGGATCATGGAACAATTAAGTCAGGGATCAAATAAATTGGAAACGGGGAAGGGATCATGTTAAATAGATAATTTGGTGGTTCATAGATACTCGTCACATCACCTATACACCACACACATGAATTTTCACATAACATTTAAGTTGGGGATTCCTATTCCCTCAAGTCAAGGTTAAACCAAACACTTACCTCAATTTCACCAGCAAATTCACTACTCAAGCACATGTTTTCCTTTAGAATTGGCCTCTAACACATTCGTATCTAATCATAATTAGTTTAATATCATCAATTATTGCTAAAGGAATCAACTTTAATGAAAAATTATAGTTTTCCTAAGTTTTCCCAAAATCCCCCATTTCCACCGTGAAAACTCTAGATTCTAGGTTGAAATCTTGTACAAAAAAAATTGTTAGAGATTGAAAGGAATTAGTTAGAAATCACTTACCAATGTTTTGAAGAAGTTTGGGTCTTTGGAAAATCTCCTATGGAGGTTTAGGGTTTGAGAGAATTGAAAAGTGGGTGAAAATCCCGTCTAAAATCTCACTTAACAGGCTACGGTTATCGCATTCGTTGCCTTCTCATTTGCGACATATATGTCGCATTTGTGACATTTGGGGGCCTTCGCAATTCCGGCCAAAATGTCGCATTTGCGAGGATGGCCTGCCCAGGCCTGGTTCGCATTTGCAACATTATTGTCGCTTTTCCTAGGCCTGGTGACAGACACCAGATGCATCAACTGTGATTTTCTAAGTCTAAACACTTCGTAGCCTATCTGAAACTCACCCGACCCCCTCGGGGCTCCAAACCAAACATGCACGCAAGTCTAAAAATATCATACGGACTTGCTCGTGCGATCAAATCATCAAAATAACATCAAATACTACGAATTCAACCTCAAAACTCATGATTTTTCTTAGAACACTTCAATTTCATTATTTCTCAATCGGATGTACGAATCCCATCAAATCAACTCCAATTCTCACCAAATTTCACAGATATGATACAAATGTCATAATAAACCTGTACCTGGATCCGGAACCAAAATACGGGCCCGATACCAATGAGTTCACACATTAGTTTATTTCTTTATTTCATTAAAAATGCAGCAAAATAATTTTCTTCAAAAATTGATCTAAGGCTAGGGACCTCGAAATTCGATTCCGGGCATATGCCCAAGTCCCATATTTTACTGTGCACCTTCCTAGATCGCCAGAACACAGATCCGGGTCCGTTTACTCAAAATATTTACCAAAGTCAACTAAAAATTAAATTTTTAACTCTAAAAATTATTACTTCTCATATTTTCAAATAAGGCTTTCCAGATTCACGCCGGACTGTGCACGTACATGATATTTTCGGAGCATAGATACATGGAATACCGGATGAACTAAGGATAACCCTGGAGGCAACGCAAGTCTATAAGCTACCTCCCTCATTCTATCAAGAATCTCAAATGGTCCGATATACCTAGGGCTTAACTTTCCCTTCTTCCCAAACCTCATAACACCCTTCATGGGCGATACCCGAAGTAATAGCCTCTCTCCAACCATGGATGTCACATCACGAACTTTATGGTCGGCATAACTCTTTTTCCTGGACTGAGCTGCACGAAGTCTATCCTGTATAACCTTGACCTTATCTAAGGCCTCTTGAACTAAGTCTGTACCCAATAACCGAGCCTTTCCTGGCTCAAACCATCCAACTGGCGATCTGCACTGCCTACCATATAATGCCTCATAAGGAGCCATCTAAATGCTCGACTGGTAGCTATTATTGTTGGCAAACTCCGCTAACGGCAAGAATTGATCCCAAGAACCTCCAAAATCAATAACACAGGTGCGGAGCATATCCTCCAAGATCTGAATAGTACGCTCGGACTGCCCGTCCATCTGAGGATGGAATGTTGTGCTCAATCAGAATTGATAGACATGGGCACACCGTAATCGTGATGGCGCCTAACACAATACTTGCTAGGCAAGCCAATGTTAGAAATTTACTAACCATTTCCTTTAAAAGTTTACTTAACACAATAGAACGATTTAAAATAAAAAGAAAATCTAATATTTTCCAATAATTGCAACCATGAACAATATTCGATAAGATGAAACGAACCACGAACTATACCAACTATATAACTACCCAGGGTATGGTGTCAATTCACGAACTACTAAAGAATACTACAAGTATTTGGCTGAAAGAAAACATAACTCTGTTTTGAATGAAATAAAATAGTAATTAGCTAATAAGGAGAAGACTCAGGAATCTGCGGACGCCAACAGATCTACCTCGTGTCTTCGTACAATGATAAACTAAAGCTCAAAAATCAACTCTGGCCGGAACCTGGATTTGCACAAGAAGAGCAGAGTGCAGTATCAGTACAACCGACCCTATGTATTGGTAAGTGCCGAGCCTAACCTCGATGAAGTAGTGATGAGGCTACGATGTGGCGTGTATAACATAACCTGTACACAATGTAATAAAGCAAGAATAGAATAATAACAAATTAAACGGTAACTTGCAACAGTTAATAAAACTATTCGGTTAACTTTTCCATATCTCAGCTATAACCAATTCTCCTCATAATTTACAAGTTTCAATTTAAAATAATCATAAGTGCAGAATATGAAAGGACAATAATACAACAGTGATTATTCCAATCTTTATTTTCAAAGCCAGTAAAACATGAATGTTTTCCCTTATTTCTCCTTGTTGCGGCGCGCAACCCGCTCCCATCTGTCCACCCTTATTTCTCCTGCCTATATATGTATGTGTATATATATATATATATACCACCCTTATTTTTCCTGTTGCGGTGTGCAGCCCGATCCCACATGTCCACCCTTATTACTCCTTGTTGCAGCATGCAATCTGATCCCACCAGACAATCACATCTCATCATTTATAATAAAAGTTTCACAAAATAGATCAAGATATTTCACCGTATTTACGTTTAAACAATTGCAAACAGAAACTGTACTTTTCAGAAGCTTCACCAATTTCCATTACACAGTGAAATCCACCAGATTGTATCATAAATTACTGTCAACCAGTCCAACCATTTTTGTATCACAATGCATCCAAAGGACAATAAATAATTCTAACCAAGTGAACCAATTTCTAACAAACCAGTAAGCAAAACAAATAGACATGAAGACATCAATGATCATAGAACAATTAAGCCAGGGATGAAATAAATTGGAAACGGGGAAGGGATCATGTTAAACAGATAATTTGGTGGTGCATAGATACTCATCACCTCACCTATACACCACACATATGAATTTTCACGTAGCATTTAAGTTGGGGATTCCTATTCCCTCAAGTCAAGGTTATACCAAACACTTACCTCAATTTCACCAGCAAATTCACCGCTCAAGCACAACTTTTCCTTTAGAATTGGCCTCCAACACACTCGTATCTAATTATAATTAGATTAATATCATCAATTATTGCTAAAGGAATCAACTTTAATGAAAAATTATGATTTTCCTAAATTTTCCCAAAATCCCCCAATTCCATCATGAAAACTCTAGATTCTAGGTTGAAATCTTGTAAAAAGTTGTTAGAGATTGAAATGAATTAGTTAGAAATCACTTACCAATGTTTTGGAGAAGTTTGGGTCTTTGAAAAATCGCCTATGGAGGTTTAAGGGTTTGAGAGAATTGAAAAACGGGTGAAAATCCTGTCTAAAATATCACTTAACAGGATGCGGTTATCTCATTTGAAATTAGGTTGTGAACCCTTCAAAATTACGTTGCCTTCGCATTTGCGACATCTGGGGGCCTTCACAATTCCGGCCAAAATGTCACATTTGCGAGGATGTCCTGCCCAGGCTTGGTTCGCATTTGCAACACTATTGTCGCATTTCCCAGGCCTGCTCACTTCGCAATTGTGAATCCTGATTTCGCAATTTCGAGATTAGAGGCCTGGTGACAGACACCAGATGCATCAGCTGGGATTTTCTAAGTCTAAACACTCTGTAGCCTATCCGAAACTCACCCGAGCCCTCGGGGCTCCAAACCAAACATGTACGCAAGTCTAAAAACATCATACGGACTTGCTCATGCGATCAAATCATCAAAATAACATCAAATACTACGAATTCAACCTCAAAACTCATGATTTTTCTCAGAACACTTCAATTTCACTAATTCTCAACCGGATGTCCGAATCACGTCAAATCAACTTTGATTCTCACCAAATTTCACAAATATGATATAGATGTCATAATAAACCTTTACCGGGCTCCGGAACCAAAATACGGTCCCGATACCAATGAGTTCACACATTAATTCATTTCTTTATTTCATTAAAAATCAGCAAAATAATTTTCTTCAAAAATTGATTTCTAAGGCTAGGGACCTCGGAATTCGATTCCGAGCATACGCCCAAGTCCCATATTTTACTGCGGACCTCCCGAGATCGTCGGAACACAGATCTGGGTCCATTTACTAAAAATATTGACCAAAGTCAACTAAAAATTAGAGTTTTAACTCTAAAAATTATTACTTCTCATATTTTCACATAAAGGCTTTCAGGATTCATGCCCCGACTGCGCACACACATCGAAGTAACTAAAATTAATCATTTTAAGGCTCATGAGCCTGAAATAGGGCCTTAATTCATAAGATGACCCCTTTGGGTCATTCCACCTGTGCAATCTCAAAAATTGATGCTACAATCTCAAAAAATTATTACTTCTCATATTTTCACATAAAGGCTTTCAGGATTCATGCCCCGACTGCGCACACACATCGAAGTAACTAAAATTAATCATTTTAAGTCTAATGAGCCTGAAATAGGGCCTTAATTCATAAGATGACCCCTTTGGGTCATCTCACCTGTGCAATCTCAAAAATTGATGCTACAACTCCACAAGCATTCCATCTCCAATTCACTGGAAATATTAGTTAACAGGAATATACATAAATTATAATTTTTTGGTTTCCTGCCAAACCATAATCAAGAAATCAATGCCATTTTCCAGAGTCCAATTGTAGCAAGAGCAACAAGAGTACTAGTAATTCAACAGTTGTCCAAACACAATTGAAATAATGTTAATTCTTCAACAAAAGTTGTCCAAATACATTAATAACATTACAAAGTAGTAGTAATTTCACCTTAAAATTAACAACTTCAAACATAGTACTAGAACATGAGCACAAAATAAGAATCGAAAACAATCAAAAATCCTATATTTTTATTGTCAAACTCTACTGTAAAACTCAAAAGAAATGAACGAAATTTGTTCTTCACAGAGAAGTAATTTTGGAATACAAACTTACTCTAAGATTCTAAAAATGTTGTTGTACTTTGAATTATGAAGAAGAACTGTATAAGAATTGAATCAGAATCAGAAGAGTGAGCTGTGAAACTTCAATCTTGAATGCGTCTGGAAAAATTGGGAGAAAAAGAGAGAATGAAGCCCTAGATATTTATATACTTAAGGGTAAAATCCTAATTTTATTAAATATTATTGGGTTATCGGTTAACCCGTTAAGAAATTGGGCAAACCGTTGACCGAACCGATAACCCAATAGAGAAAAAATACAAAATTATTACCGAACCAGTAATCCAATAACCCGATATCGATACCCCAATAAGCTTTTTTCGGTTCGGGCTATTGGTTATACCCGATATATGCCCAGCCCTAATAGACAGAGGTCAGTGGTGCCTTTTAGGTATTTCAAAATCCTCTTGACAGTAGTCAAGTGTGACTCCTTTGGATTTTCCTGAAATCTAGCACAAAGTCCTACACTGAAAACAATGTCAAGTCTGCTAGCCAAAGAGCCAATCATTCCCCTATACAGATTTTGATAAATAGATGAACCAGGTTCATCTGCATTTATTTTTGTGGTTGTTGCTATAAGAGTGTCAATTTCTTTGGAATCTTCCATTTTAAACCTTTTAAGCAACTATTTTACATACTTCTGTTGATGGATCATAATTCCATTTGAATTTTGTTTAATTTGTAAGCCTAAAAAGAAATTAAGCTCACCCATCATACTCATTTCAAATTCACTCCCCATTAATTTTGCAAATTTTTTACTTAACTTATCAGTAGTTGCTCCAAAGATTATATCATTAACATATATCTGAACTATCAAGAGATCTTTACCTTTTTTTTTCAAGAATAAAGTATTGTCTATTTTACCTCTCTTGCAGCCATGCTCAAACAAGAATTTTGATAATCTTTTATACCATGCTCTTGGAGCCTGCTTGAGCCCATAAAGTGCATTATCAAGCTTGTACACATGATCAGGACATTTCTTGCTTTCAAAGCCCTGGGGTTACTTGACAAACACTTCTTACTTTAGATAACCATTGAGGAAGGCACTCTTGACATCCATCGGATGGAGAGTGAATTCCATGTAAGCAGCAAAGACTATAAGAAGTCTAATTGTTTCCAATCTTGCAACTGGAGCAGAGGTCTCATCATAGTCTATGCCCTCCTCTTAACTATATCCTTGAACCATTAATCTTGCCTTATTCCTTATAATTGTTCCATCTTCGTCAAGTTTGTTTTTAAAGACCCATTTTGTTCCAATTATTGATCTGTCCTTGGGTCTTGGTACCAAATGCCAAACTTAACTTCGCTCAAATTGGTTGAGTTCATCTTGCATCGCATTTACCAAGTCTGCATCCTGCAAGCCTCAACAACATTTTTAGGTTCGATAAGAGGTAAAAAAAAGTATCAAAAGCACAAAGATTCTTCAAAGAAGATCTAGTTTTGATTCCAGAGGTTGGATCATTAATTATATTCTCAATGGATAAGAACTTTGATACTTGTAATGTTTCACAACCAACTGGTTACCCCTAGATGTTCCTTCAGTGTTTTGTTGCTGAGGAACAGGTTCATTAACAGGTTCCCTCGAGGTTTGAGGATCAGTTCCTCTTAGTTCAGTTCCCCCCTGTCAGGTTGCCCTGGGTAGAAGGACCTGTTCCTTCCTCTGTTGGAGCTGCAGTCCGGGTTGTGGTTTCATTTGAGTTTCTTACCAGCCCAATTGTTTCATCATCATGCTCCTGCCTCTAAAAAAGAATGTTAGTTTCATCAAAAATCACATGTGCACTTTCTTCTACACACGTAGTTCATTTGTTATAAATCTTATAAGCTTTACTATGTGAAGAATATCCTAAGAATACTCCCTCATCACTTCTGGGATCAAACTTACCTAGGGAGTCTTTACCATTATTGTGCACAAAGCACTTGCATCCAAATTCTCTAAGGTGGGATATATTTGACTTCATCCTTTTAAGTAACTCAAAGGGAGTCTTCTCAACAAGAGGTCTAGTCATGCACCTATTTATGATGTAACATGCAGTGTTCACAGGTTCCGCCCAGAAGCTATGTGGCAGTTTACTAGAAAAGAAGCATAGTCCTATCCATTTCTTCTAGTTTCGTATTCTTTCTTTCAACTACTCCATTTTGTTGTGAAGTCCTAGGAACTGAAAAATTATGATTTATGCCATGCTCATCACAAAATTCAGCAAATTTAACATTCTCAAATTTAGTGCCATGATCAAACTTTATTGATACAAGTTGATTACCTAGTTGATTTTGAGTTTTTCTAACAAAAGAATTGAACATGACAAATGCTTCATTTTTAGATGTTAGAAACAGTGTCCAAGTAAACCTAGAGTAATCATCAAAAAGCACCATAACATATCTCTTACCACGTCTGCTCAATGTTCTCATTGGTCCACAAAGATCCATATGGACCAGTTCCATCGTCCTGGTGGTTCTTACCATTTTCTTGCTTTTGAAAGAGGATCTTACTTGCTTCCCCCTTGCACAAGCCTCACAAACTTAATTTTCATTGAACTTAATGTTAGGCAGTCCTATCACCAAGTCCTTGGAGACTAGTTTGTTGAGTTGACATAGACTGGCATGTCCAAGTCTCTTGTGCCAAAGGAGGGGATCATTATCCAACACACTTAAACAAGTGAGTTCATTATCTGAAAGTGTGGACAAATCTACAGCATATATGTTGTTCACTCTTTTTCCCTGCAAAACTACCTTGTCAGTGGTAAGATTAATCACAAAGTATTTTGTAAAGGTGAATGCTACCATGTTATCTTTGTCACACAATTGTGATACATTTATTAGACTGTATTTCAGTCTGTCTATCAAGTAGATATTCTTTATAGAGTGAGAACCAGTCTTACCTACCTTTCCAACCCCAATGATCTCACCTTTCTTCCCATTTTCAAAGGAGACGTTACCTCTTTTAAGATCCTCAAGTGAAAGTAATTGCTTCTTGTTTCCTGTCATATGCTTTGAGCAACCACTATCCATGTACCATATTTGGCTGATTCCCTTCACTTGGACCTGCAAAAGGAAATCAAGGGTTAGTCTTTGGAACTATAGGCAAAAGGATGAATCAAATTCTTTTTAGCCCAACTTGGTAGCCTATTCTTCCTTTGAGCAAATTCTTTGTTCTTTTGACTTGACTTTTCTTTTGCAGTGCATTCACTTTTATAGTGACCTGTTTTACCATAGTGTGTACAGATCTTGCTCTCAGGAAGTGTGAGATACTTTCTTTTGGGATCCCATTTAGGTGTCGAGTTCCCAAAGCCAAGTCCTCTTATGTTGCTAATATGGTGTTCTTGTAGCCATAAAAAAGCATCGGGGGACCTATTCCATTTACAATTTTTGTCTAACTCACGCTTGACCTTGCTTAGATCCTCCTTTAGGATTCTTACCTGCTCATCCCTTTTGTACAACTCACCTTTTATTTTCCTACGTTTTCTTCTAAAATGAGTTGTGTGTGATCAGTTGTCTTTTTATTTGTTCCTAATTTCAGTTTTAGATTTTTAGATCTAAGCTCTAGGACAGTTGAGTCAAGTGCATGAACCCGGTTCTTCAACACAATATTTTCACTTACAGTTTCACTAACTTTAATTTTCAGGTTTTTGCACTTAGCCTTCAAAATTACACATTTTTTAGACTGATGTTCCTTTCCGTTGTTTACATCCTCATATTCATCAATATAAACTTTCTTTAGACAACAATATAATCTTGTCTTTGAGATGAATTACACTTAACTCAGTTTCTTCATCATATTCTCCAATGGCCATAAGTGCTTGTTATTCCTCCTCCTCCTCATCATCATCTGAACTTTCATCAGAGCTTTCTCCCTAAGCAGCGACCATAGCCTTGGTTGATCCTTTGTTATTTCTTTTCTTGGGTTGAACATGTTCCTTCTTCTTGTTCCTTCATTCAACTCTTTCCTTCTTCCATTTGATTTCCCACATAGCACAATTCTTGATGTGGTGATCAGTTTTTCCACACTTGTAGCAGCCATCATTATTTTGCTTATCAGGAGCTTTTGACTTGTTGTAGCTTCTACTTCTTGAAGAACCCTTTCTCTCCTAGGGTACTTCTTGAATTCCTTGGTGATCATGACTATTTCATCATCTTACAGATCAGAACCTTCAGTGATTCTGAACGCCAAACTCCTTTCCTTCTTAGGTAAATCCATCTTCATAATTTGCCTCCTAAGTTGATAAGCAATGAGATTTCAATTAATTTATCCAGTAGGAGAGTGGAAATATTCTTTGATTCCTGGATGTCAGTGATTTTGCTCTCCCAAGTGATAGGCGAAACCCTATTCAGTATCTTCTCGACTCTATCTTCTTCAGGAATAATCATTTCAAGAGATTTTAGCTCATTTCTCAGTGGAGTGAACCTTGTGTATATTTCTTGAATGATTTCTCCTTCCTTCATAGAAAAGTTCTCATACTGAGAGTATAGGAAAGTTCCTCTGGATATCTTCACCTGAGGTGTTCCTTCGTGAGCCACTTGCAGTGTGTCCCAAATTTGCTTAGTAGTGGTACAATTTTAGATTCTATTGTACTCATCTGGACCAAGTCCACAAACAAGCCATTTATTGGTTTTAGCATTCTTCTCCCACTTCTTCAAGTCCTCAGCAGTGCAGTCCGCTCTTGTCTTTGGCACATATACTCCTTTGGCATTTTTATAATCCTCTCCTATAATATGATCTCTCATCCTGTTTTTCCACCAAGAGTAATACTGGCCATTAAAGAGTGATGGCTTAGCAGTGGACTGCCCTTCCCAGTTTGCTGGTGGTGCACTCATCTTGATCTTCTCCTAAGGTGTTAGCCTCTTTAAGGATAACCTGCACTGATACTAATTGATGTTTCATAATTCAATACCACACAAGAGGGGGATGATTTGTGTGATGTCTAGTTTTTTGCTTGCACTGAATTATCGAAGGACCTGGTTTTTCTGTGTGTTCCTTACACTACAATTGCAGAATAAATAATGCAGAAAGTAAAGAACACAAGGATTTTGATGTGGAAAATACCCGGCTCAAAAGGTGAAAAATCACGACCTACTACTCAATAGGATTTTCTCTAACACTTCACTAAATCACTGAGCCAAAATAGCATTTACAAAACTCTTTATAAACCTAAGGATTATCTCTAATCCCGTTGTGGAAACAAGCCTCTAGCTATTGCGACAACTTCAAGTTAGCTCTAACTTGAATACAACACTCCAAGTACCTAGTACAAGCTTCTAGATAAAGCTGAAAGGTACAACTCAAAAGCCCTACTACAATGAAACTAGAATAAAAGACAGACATTTGGAACTGGTTCTTCTATCTGGTTCTTCACGTTCGCACACTTGAATCACACAGGAATTGCTTGCAATTCCTTGCTATTTTTCTCTCAATTCTTGCTTAACTTCTGCGTTTGTGCGTACTTGTAAAATGAGAACATCCTGAAATATACAGAGTTAGTAGAATAGGAAATAACTAGAGTTCCAATGCTATACTCTTCCTTGGTGGAAGAGTTCTAGTTATCTTCAACTTCCAACTCCTTCCTTATCTTGGATAGAGTTCTCTTCGAGTAAGGAGTCCTTCTCCTTATCACTTATGCAACCTTTTCGATCAGGAAATATTCGATATAACAACTTAAGTTTATCTCCTTCACATGCATTCCCTGCCCGTGTCTGTGCATACTGTGTATGGACCTGGTTCATGCTTGAGTTCCTTTGTCAATCATCAAGTAAATGTCGTGATCCAATTTATAGTTATAGTAATCTAGTAACCTTCACAATGCATAAAATTAAATTACATGGAGAGGGTTAAAAAAAAATAGACTAGGCACAAATGATTTATGTCCATTTCTGCGGGTGAGGCAAGGATGATGGGTGAAATGTGCTCACTTGCAAAAGAATAACAATTTAGAACCCAATTCAAGGTTGTTGTTTGCAAGGTATTTTCTATGCTAGATTGGTGTCAAAATCAAGGAGAGGTGAGGCAGCAATTCCGTATCCCCCTCCTTCCATAAAAGGGTTAACCATTCAAACTTTTTAAAATATTTTGCAAAGCTAAAAGGGAGGGATATCATATTTGCAATTGTGATTTTTTTTCAAAACAAAAATATGTTGTACTGCTCTCGCCTTTGTTCTACCCAATTTTTTAATCATAAATAGATGTAGTAATATTAAACATGTTAAGTGGTCTAAACTGTTAATATCACTCACAAAAATACTTTTGGATTTTGATGTTTTGTTCAAGAAAAGGAAACGAATGTATTCATTTATTCCGAAACCAAACTCAATACTCAGAAATCTATTTTTGGATTTCATTGATTTTGATCCAAATGCTCTATCACGTTAAGAAGTCGACACATTTGTTCTGTTGCTACCACAAGAGCACGTCTCTGGTGATGATGTGACAAAAGCCGCTGTTCCTATCATCCACTCACAACATAGAAATGTAAATAATTAGCAGGCCACATAATGTTTTCAACTTTAAGCCTTCATACCATTTAAGGATTGCTCCTGCGTCTGGTTGGTTCGAATTTTTCAGTTATCAAATTAAATTAATATATCGAATTTTTAAATTTATAAATTAAACTGAATTAAATTAATAAAATCGAATTTTTTAATTTCGATTTTTCCTGAGTTTTTCGAGTTCAGATTTTTTGATTTTTTTTGCTGGTAAAGTCTTCATAACATAAAATATATAATATTTTCCAAATATTTCTTAAGTCCTAATAAAATACAATTATATAATGTGTTTTCCAGAAACTAACACAATAATATAAGATAAATCATAGCATTATATTAAAATATTCAATAACAAAGATAAAATAATAAAATTACATAAAACAAATCTTGCTAATTAATAAGTCATAAGAAAAATTAACATAATTTAAAAATACTTTATAGGTCATATTAAAATAAGTATAGCTAATAAGTACTAATATTAATTACATAACTAGGCACTAAAGAAAAAGATAAACTAAGTTATGCATTTTCATTATACACCAATGTAAAACTAAAATAATTATCCAACACTATCGTCATTCCTAGTATTGAATTGAATTCTTTTTATTAGCATTAATATTGATTTGAACTTTGTTTGAGTTATTATTATGATGGGCTATAAAATTTATTTATCATTCAAGAATGTTAAGTCTAATACGTTAAAAGATAAAATTATGAAAAGTTTTAAAAAATATTTATAAATTACATAATAATAAATCATTATATGTATAAATTATTTTTAAAAATTATATAAATATATTAAATTTAATATTTTTTAATTAAAATCAAACCAAATCAATTATATGCGACTTAAAATAAGTCACAACTTTTGATAAAATCTTGAAATAAGTTAAAATACCAATAGTTAAGAAGGGAACATTCGTCTCCGTTAACAGAAAAGGAAATCCCCAAAGGTGATGGCCGGAAACCAAAATAGCTACCAATACTTGTGTTTCTGTAAAAAGAAAAAGTTTTTTTTTTTAATTTATAAAAAGCAAGAGATGAAGAGCACTATTGAATAAAATTATATTGTGCATATTTTTTATTTTTTTTCCACAGATTTCAAGTGTTTCAACAAGTATATTAAAACATCAAAAAGTTATTTCTATATCAAGTTATCAACTTCTTGAAACTGATTCTATTACCTAAATCAACGATATCTTAGAAAAGTTTAACTTATTTATAGATAAAACATTATTAATTAACTTTACATCTGGAAAAGTTAGAAAAATAAATTTCAAAAAAAAAAAAAAGATTCTTCTAAAAAGTCCCAAAATTAAAATTTGATTTTAGACCACTATTGTTCTTGTAGCGCTCCAGCCGGCAAGCTCTACTAAATTCAGATAATGCAAACATGTGCCTAACAAATCTTGTATATTCTAATTATAGAACCGCATTGAAGTCTCTCTTGTCTTGTGAACAAGGAGTAGAATAAAGCATGACGGATCAAATTCATCATTGGCTAAATTAAGTAAAGTTGGTATCTTTATTCATTTTTAATTTTATCCACAAATATATAAGCGAGTGTTCTACAGAAAAACACCGTTAAACATACAAATGGGACACCCAATAACTGATCAAGTTGTCACCTTTATCTTCTTCTTCAGTTTTATGCTCTTCATCTGTACTGAGTCAACTCAGCCTCCATTTTCATGTGACTCGTCAAACTCAGTTACCAGTTCATTTCCCTTCTGTAACGCCACTTTGCCCATCACCCAAAGGGTACATGACCTCGTGTCACGCCTTACGTTGGACGAGAAAATACTACAGCTTGTTAATGCGGCACCGGAGATACCTCGACTCGGTATCTCCGCCTATGAATGGTGGTCGGAGGGTTTACACGGCGTTTCTAGGCATGGTAAAGGCACCACTTTTAATGGCACCATTAAGGCTGCGACCATGTTTCCTCAGATCATTTTGACGGCTTCTACCTTTGATGAAAATCTCTGGTATCGTATTGCTCAGGTACTTTAGTGGGCGTTTGGACATAAGAATTGTAAAATTTCAAAAAAAGGGTGAAAAGATTTTCAACTGAATATGGTATTTGAAATATATAGATGTGTTTGAACATGAATATAATTTTGGGCTGTTTTTTTAGGTTTTGTGAGTGATTTGCTTGAAAAATAGATTTTTGGAGTTTTTCAAATTTTTGAAAAATTTCCAAAATGCATTTTCACGTGGAAATTATCGGAAAAAAAGTGAAAAGTTTTTGAAGAAAAGAAAAAATTTCTTATGTCCAAACGAGCTCTTAGTATATGGCCTTGATTTGTGGGCTGTCATTATATATGTTTGTTGAAAGCGCCAAGAAAGATTTCTTCAATTTGTTAGAGAATTCATGTTCTTATCATGACGGTGTACAGACCTACAACAAAAAGTAACCACTATATTAATTGCCTGATATGGTAATCTAGAAAAATAGAGTAATAATTTGTAATAACCGATTAAATTTCACTCATAGTAAGAAAATTCTTTACACTGTTATTGTATATTGTTTTAACTCTTTAAATTTGATACTGCTAGTGCTTTCGCTTGTACCATGTTAGTTACCATCTTTTCTGCTTGTTTGGTGTAAGGGATAAGGGATAGTTAATTCCGGGATTAAATTTAGGATGAGTTTATACACGTTTGGTTGGAAGTCACGGTATAACTAATCCCCGCTATTGTACTGTTATTTTTGTCCCTATAGGAGGGTGGGATAACAATCTCGGAATAATTAATCCTGGGATAACTTGTATCCCAACCAAACGACCCTAAGTAGTATACGTTACGTACACTCAAGTTTGTAAAATATTTTTACACTATAATTAACGTTACTTAAAGAGTAATTACAAATGACTTAATGATCTTACAAATTGTATTACATGCATTAAAATTATATTTACTTGAAAGTATTGGTTTAATAAAGTTGGACAAATTAAAAATTATGGGACAGAAGTAGTATGTTTTGCTTGATAAAAAAGGAAAACATTAGTTTGTTGAGCCTGTTGCTTTGTGTAGGCAATTGGAAAAGAGGCAAGAGCAGTGTACAATGCAGGTCAGCTAAAGGGGATGACATTATGGGCACCAAATATAAACATATTTAGGGACCCAAGGTGGGGAAGAGGTCAAGAAACACCAGGGGAAGATCCTATGATGGTGGGAAAATATGGAGTTGCTTATGTAAGAGGACTTCAAGGGGATAGTTTTGAAGGTGGGAAACATCAGGATGGAGGACATCTTCAAGCCTCAGCTTGTTGTAAGCACTTCATTGCTCAGGATTTGGATAATTGGTATAACTTCAGTCGTTACACCTTCGATGCTCACGTAAGTCTTAACTAACTCTGTTGTTGCTGCAGTCTGTTGATTTGTTACGATTATGTTGTTGATAGCTTTCAAATGTTCAAGTTTGTTTATGGAGGGAACTTCCATTTTTGGCATGGTTTGACATATTGATCCTGAATATGTCACACGGCTTGCATGTGAGAGGACATGTTGCAGACATAGAATAACTGAAAGTAGCTTTAGATGATACAACTCACACAATGCAATTAAGTTTTTAGATGAGCTGGTGTTCGCAAACTAATTCAACGAGAATGTTTACAAGCATAGCGTCAGCTAAAAGCTCTTCCCTTTTCCCCCCTTTAATTTTCATGTAAAAATTGATGCACGGGAATTGGTTAATAACATTATCTTATGGATGTTAATACACAATTAATTAGCACATGCATCTGCGGGTTGTGTTGTTACCCAGTTTCTCCCCTTAAAGCTTTTTATTTCTGTGCTAATGCATGGAGCTATTCAGGTCATGAAGCAGGATTTGGCAGATTCGTATGAACCACCCTTCAAGAGTTGCGTCAAACAAGGGAAAGCAAGCAGTCTAATGTGTGCTTACAATCTTGTTAATGGGATTCCAAATTGTGCCAACTTTGATCTTCTGACCACGACTGCCCGTGAACAATGGGGTTTCGGAGGGTAATATTTACTAAAAAGAGAAGAAAATGTCGAATTATGAGTTATTTCATTCCTAATTCAAATCTAATCCATATCTATAAGAGTAATGGTTGTATGTTATTTAAAGGTACATTGTATCAGATTGTGACGCAGTTGCTATTATGCATACTCATCAAGGCTATGCTAAAGAACCAGAAGATGCAGTAGCCGCTACCCTCAGAGCTGGTAACTGATCTATTTTCTGCTTCTATTACTTGCTGTTAAAACAACAATTTAGTCCCCCGAACCACATTTTCTAATGAACATTAAAAAATTATTTTGCTTGTTTGTGAAGTCAAAGATTGAAGCCTAACATCAATTATGTATTTGCATGCTTTGTCCCCAAGTGTTGAGTGTGACACAGTATGCACACCGTGAGAGAAAGTTTACTACTATAAGAAAATATTCTCTACTGCGCGATCTTTTTGCTGATGATTTGTGCCTTACTATAATTGGCCAGCTTTCCTGCCCCTACTTATAAATTAGGTGTATATCTGCTAGTCCTTTATTCCAAATGATCTTCTCTCTTTAAGCTTTTTGGTACTATTAGTCGATTTTGAGATTGTTCTGGCATTGCATTTACATGCTAAAGCATCTACGATTGTGATTTACGAATTTAATACAATACCTTCTGTTGTCTAATCTGAATGCAGCAAAGATGAAAACTAACATGCATGGCTCTTCTTGTTAGTGATGAAATTTGTTCTAGTGGATGTAGTCAATTTCTACTTGTAAGACAAAATAATACATAAAAGAGAATGTAGATTAAATGGTGCATAACGCGACAATTTCTTGAATAAAGCATGAAAACAAGGAATTTTATTCGAATTTATCCAAACTTCATTGATAGAAACTAAATCGACTTTGTTCTTGTAAATGAAATTTCAGGCATGGATGTGAATTGTGGTTCCTACTTGAAGTCATACACAAAATCAGGTTTAGAAAAGCAGAAAGTAAAAGAATCTGACATAGACAGAGCTCTTCACAATCTCTTCTCCATTAGAATGAGGCTAGGACTGTTCAATGGCGACCCAAGAAAACTGGAATATGGAGACATTTCTTCAGTAGAGGTTTGTAGTCAAGAGCACCGGACACTAGCCGTCGAAGCAGCAAGAAATGGCATTGTCCTTCTAAAGAATTCAGCCAAACTCCTTCCACTTTCAAAGATCAAAACAACATCCCTTGCTGTAATAGGTCCCAAAGCAAATGATTCTGAAGTACTTTTAGGTAACTATGAAGGCTATCCTTGCAAGAATGTTACGTTACTCCAAGGACTTCAAGAGTATGTTAAAAACACAATGTACCATCCGGGCTGCAATTTCGTCAACTGTACTTCTGCTGCAATAGATGAAGCAGTTGATATAGCGAAAAAAGCAGACTATGTTGTACTAATAATGGGATTGGACCAGACTCTTGAAAGAGAGAAGCTTGATCGCACAGAACTGGGGCTACCAGGTATGCAAGAGAGTCTCATTACAGCAATCGCGCAAGCTGCCTCAAAACCTGTTATACTGGTTTTGATGTGTGGAGGTCCAGTGGATGTGTCCTTTGCAAAGGACAACCAAAATATAGGAGCCATATTGTGGGTTGGTTACCCTGGTGAGGGTGGAGCTACTGCATTGGTGGAGATACTTTTTGGCGAACACAATCCAGGTAAGTTCAACTTCAGTATTCCTTTTAATTGTTATATATTGCTGGAATACTTGCTAAACATGCAAGATTAAATTACATTTCAGGGGGTAAATTACCAGTCACTTGGTACCCTAAGGAATTCAACAAAATATCAATGACAGACATGAGGATGCGACCTCTGTCATCCTCAGGATATCCAGGGCGCACTTACAGATTCTACAATGGGCCAAAAGTTTTCGAATTTGGCTATGGTCTCAGCTACACTGATTATTCTTACGCGTTCGCCTCTTTCGGCCAAGACAAGCTGCATTTCAAGAACCTGAAGGTCAATAAGGCAACTGAAAATGGTTCTGTTCTGAACATTGATGTTTCAGACGTTGGATCAGAAGTATGCAACAATGCAATGATAACAGTTAAAGTTGTGGTGAAGAACCAGGGAGAAATGGCTGGTAAGCACCCTGTACTGTTGTTTCTGAGGCACTCCAGCACAATGGATGAGGTTCCAAGAAAGACATTGATAGGATTCAAGACTGTGAATTTGGAAGCAAGGGAAAGTACTCATATTGCATTTGATGTAAAACCTTGTGAGCACTTTACTAGGGCTAATAAATATGGTTCATTAGTTATTGATGAAGGGAAGTATTTCCTTCTTGTGGGAGATAAGGAATATCCTGTTACTGTGTTTGTATGATATCCCGGCCCAGATCTAAATTGTCAGTTAGAATTAAGATAATGTATCAAGTGAAATTAAATTATCGGTATTCGCCTGTTCTCTCTAATGTCTTTTTCATGTTCGGAATTTGTTATTTGAGGTTCCAAGTTTCCCAAAACAAATCTCTATTATAGCGAGAACCATCTTAGGGAAAAGATGATATTAAGGATGATGCTTGAGAGTTGATCTCCCTGACTAATAGTACACTTAATCTGTCAATATGTACACTAAGGGTGACAAGCGGTCGGGACGGGACGAGACGGATATGAGCGGGTCGAAACGGGTAATTTAAAAACGAATAAACTATCCGACCCGGCTCGTATTTGAGACGGATAAAAAACGGGTTATCCGGCGGATAATATGGATCCGTATTATCCATGGCTTCTTGAATATGATCACTTTTTAGAGAATTCCTAGTCTCCCAAACTTGAGGAACCCTTAGCTATCTATTGGTTAACCATTTTCTAAATGGATAATATGGTTCTTATCCATATTTGACCGTTGTTAAAAAGTTCACTATCCAACCCATTGTTTAATGGATAATGTTAAGGGTGAATAACTGTTTTCTTTTAACCATTTTACCACCTCCAATATACACAAAGAAAGAGGTTCTCTTACTAATTTATAATCAATGTTAAGACTTTGTTGAGTAGTAAAATTTTATTTAGTAGTTGTTTCTTAAATATCACACTTCCTGGGTGCCGCTGTCTACATCACACCCCCTGGAGTGTGACTCTTTCCTGGATCCTACGAAAAGATGGCCCTTCCTCGAATCCTACGAAAAGATGGGATACGTCGCATAAGGCTGGCAGGTGGGCCGGGCCTAACCCGGGACCGGACCGGGCACGCGACCCACGTGGGCTTGTGGGTTAAACGGGCCGGCCCGTGGCAGGTCCGGTCTTGGTGGGCCTCAGAGCCCATATGGGGTGGGCCTTTGGTTTGGAACCGTGAGCCCGGGACCGGCAGGCGGGCCTGGGCCGGTTCAACCGGGCCATACGGGCCCAACAACTCTTTTTTTTATTATTTTATATTATTTAAAAAATGGCCAACGGTCAGAATTTTAAAATCTAATCGTTGGCCCTTTAATTTAGCCGTTTGGCATTTTTAAAAATAGTCATTTGGCCCCAAAACTTTGTTTTAATCCTAACTTTTTATAATTACACTTTTCCCTATTCTCAACTATAAATACCCCCTCATTCTTTCATTTTTACTCACAAAATCATCAATCTCTCTCTAATTTTCTTCTATAATTGCTTACTTTATTATTGCAATTTGTGAAAAATTGTGAAGTTGGTGAATTGAAGTATTCAAGTCTTCGAGTCTTCAATATTATACAATTTTCAAGAAGTTGTTCGTCAATTCGGTAAACTCGTTCCAACTCTTAAGTTTTAATATTATAGTTTTGTTTGTTTAATTTGTTTTCCTTATAATTAATATGGACTTTTCTTTGAAAAAAATATTTGGTGGTAAGGGAAAATCTAAAATTGGTGAATCTAGTAAGTTACTACTACTCCCCCGGTCCCGTCTCCCCGATCCAGGCCTGTTACCCGTCCTTCTCCACCTGTTATTCTCGATAGTGATAACCCTTATTTTCAATTTACCGATAGTCAATTTATACATGATCTTACACCAGGTTCACAATTAAATGATGAATATATGAATGCTCTTTATGGTAATCCAACTATCGATGAAAAATAATGAGGAAAATGTTGATTTAGATGAAACGCAATCAGATTTAGATGATACACATACTAGTCATGTTGCTAACCAAACTGATAATAATCCAAATGATGCTCCGGCTGACCCTCCTGTAGTAACCCCTACTTTTAATAGAAAACCTTCTAAACGGTTCGAAACATCTCTTGTTTGGCACTTTTTTACTCAACTAAGATATCAAAATAAGGCTAAGTGTAAAACTTGTGGGCTCTTGATGTCTCATAAATTTACTGGAGACTATGGCGGTATGGGTGGTTTGACCAGACACATAATGAAACACCCTAATGATAAAGTTAGATTACTTCAAATGAAAGTTAGGCAAAAGGGGATAAGTGTAGGTACTCAGGTTAACCGTAGTACCGGTTCAAATCTAGTTCAACCGGGAATTAACAATGTTACCAGTGGCATTTTGTATTACGATCCAAATAAAGATCGTGAAGAATTGTCAAAAATGGTTACTGTTATGTGCTTACCATATAGTTTTCCCTCTAACCCTCACTTTGTCCATTATATTAGAAGATTTTATAATCCTACTTATAAAGGNTAGTGATAATGACTGTGATTATCAAACTGTTACCACTCATTGGATTGATGAAGAATGGATAATGTAAAAACGCATTATTGCTATAGAATAATTACTTCAAGTTATACAGGTAAGTTTATTGCTAAGACAGTTGCAGATATTTATAGATACTTTTGCATTAGAGATAAAATAATGTCAGTTTCAATGGATAATGCTTCTAGTAACACTAATGTTATAGGCTTTCTTACAACTACACTAAGTCCTGCATTTAGTAATATTTTTCATGTTAGATGTATTTTTCATATTTACCATTTAATCGCCGGTGATGGTTTGAAAACTTTAAATGCTGAAATTGCAAAGGTTAAATTCGCTCTTCATTGGCTTTTTTATTCAAACCGTAGAAGTAGAGTTAGAGAATATTATAAAAAATGTGATGAATTTGGCCTTAGAGAAAGAAAGGTTCCTAAACCTTGTCCGACTAGGTGGAATTACTTGTATGAAAGTTTAGTTGTTGCATATGAATATAGAAACCCAATAATGGCAACGTATAATGCCCGTGTTAGTGATGATGATGATGATGATGATGGTCACCTTACAAATCAAGATTGGGCTAATGTTAAAATTCTTCTAGATTTTTTAGAACATTTTCATGTTGCTACAAATGAATTATCTGGGCAATATTATGCTACTATTTCTAACTGTTTAGTTTATATTTCAGCACTTGCAGAATTATTTACTCAATTTTCAGAGGGTGAGGTAGTTTACCAACGTGCTATTGATGATATGAAAGATAAGTTTAAAAAATACTTCTTCCCTATCCCCCCTCTTTATGGTGTTGCAGTCATGTTAAATCCTACCATGAAATTAGGAGGTCCTCACTATTAGTATACTCAAATTTATAATGCTTTACCACTTTCACCTGAGGAATATGCTACACTTAAAGATGAAAAAGCCTCAATTAAAATAAATGCTCAAACAATTTATAATGCTTATCAAGTTGCATTAGATCATGCTAGACCAAATATTCCAACTCCTACCTCGTCTAGCTCGCAGGTTCCTAAAAGATCTGCGGGGCTAAAATCACTTAGTTCTTGGACGGGGTTTAGGGGTTCTCAAGGTGATAATATTGGTGATAGTTCACAACTAAATGAGCTTCAAGTTTATTTGTCGCAGGGACTTGAATCAGAGAATCCAGACGGCACCTTCAATGTTTTGGAGTGGTGGAAGGACAAAGAAAAACACTTTCCGGTTCTTTCAAGGATGGCTCGAGATATTTTAAGTATTCAAGCTTCAACAGTGGCATCGGAGAGCGCTTTCAGTCAAGCGAGACTTCAAATCGGTGATCATAGAGCGTCTATGAGGGAGAGCTTGGAAAAATCAGTACTCTTCAGAGATTGGATCCGTTCGGAAAGAAGAAATTTTGGACTTGTAGAATCACAACCGGAGATAGACGAAGCTTATGAAGAAATTCTAGCGGAACTTGCGGAGGATGCTATTTCGCCCGGAAGCGGTGATGAACAAGCTTTTTTTCCGCCGCCACCAACGAAAATTCCTCCGAACTTTGAATAATTTATGAAATTTGTTAGAGATAATATGTAGATTAATATGTAACTTGTATTTTGGCACATCTTGATTAGGTTTTTTTCTTTTTAATGGTGGTATTAGTACCTTGTTGTGCTCATTTCATTGAGGGGATGAAGACTAAGAAAGATATTGTCATTTTTTAAATGTCGTATTAATAAAAATTATAAGACATTTCTTTGAATAAAAAAATAGCTCGGATCGTTTAGGCCTGTTTAGGCCCGTGGGCCAGACCCACTTAGCCCGGGCCCACAGTGGGTCGGTTCCACCCATTAGGACCGTTTGGCCCAGGCCCGCTTGACCCAAGCCCACCAGAATCCGGACCCGTTTAGCCCGGCTCATTTGGCCCGGGCCCGGCCCATATTACAGCCTTAACGTCGCACAAGGTTGGAGGAGTAGATGTATCACTTTCACTTCCCTACTAACAAAAAAATGTACATACCGTATTTCCTCTCCTATACCCTCTCACTTGCTAACTCAAAAGAGCATATATAGGTACTAGTTCTACTTTATGTTAATAGTATCTCTTTTTGAATTGTTCTTATTTAAATCACTTGTTCTCTTTAGATGTGGAGGTCAATTAATAAAGGGATTTTTTCCTTCCTATACCATATATGAAACCTTATTACTAAAAATGTTTCAAGGTTCTTAAATTACCCGCCTATCCCATATTTTTTCTACAATTTATATACCATACGTTAATTAGTATTTAATAGGGCAGGATCTTCCTATAATAGCGCGCTTAAAATCAGGAAAAGATCCTCGTAATTGATTGAGCGACATTAAATTCATATTTGAAACGTAAAACCCTTATCTCATCTGCGTACTTTTCTCTTAAACTACAATTCAAAAAAAAAATAGACGAACAACTTCAACAAAGTGAAATCAAATTGTAGAATTCAAATCTTCGAGACTTTTCATCACACCAGAAATCCAATAGGCGACAATATATTCAACAAAATCAACTCAAACTGTAGAAACCAATATTGTAGATATTCTGTTCTTCATCTTCTTTTTTTTCTCAATCCAGAAATTCAAAAAAAAAAAAAAAAAAAAAAAATAGAACAANTGATTTCTACAATTGCAGAGCAATTATTGATTGATACTTCGGAAAAAATTGTAGAAATCAAATACATTGTGAACGACAATTGTCCTCCAAATGGAGATACAGAATGATATGGGGGGTTGTGTGTATATGGAGACCAAAAAGGAGAATAAAAACTTAGGATCATATGCGATATGTATAAGTGTACGAGATTTCAATATGGAATTGGCTATCACCAACGATAACACAAGTGCAGGTTTGTTATGTTTAAAATTGCATAGAATTCTTGTTTTACTGTATTATCTACAAAATTACTACATTTGTAGATAATTAAACTACAAACCAGTTAAGGAAATATAAAGCACTATTTCTTGCGACATTATCTACAAACTTACTAAATTTATACTACAAAATAAACTACAATCTATGTTTAAAAAATGTTGACTTCAAAACTTTGTCTTCATCTACAAAATTTGAACAAAAGCTATTCAGATAAATTACAAATGAGTTTAATTATGTATGAAGCAGTATTATTTTCACAAGTTCTACAAATTGATACAGTTATACTACAATTTAACTACAATCTATGTGGGGAAAAATGACAACTACAGAATTTTCACTATATCTACAAATTATCTACAAAGATTCTACAAAATGATAAATGACATTGTTTATCTTTATTTTCATACAGGTTCGTCTAGATCCCTAAAGTTACTTGATATGCCGCCATCCTCTCCAGCTATAGAGGAATATCAAAGTGAAATAATAACAGAAGGTACGCAAAGTGCTATTAAAGAAGGACAAGTGTATCAAGACAAGCAAACTGTAGTTGCTGCAATGAAGCACTATTCTGTGATGCACACGTTCCAATTCAGAGTTAAAAGATCTAGCCATAGAAGGTATGGAGATATTTGTTGTGAAAAGATCATTAAAAACAGTGTTTTACTCGATATATGTTTTTTTTACACATTTTAGATGAACTGTAGTTAATTATAGTTAAAAATTATAGATTATGTTACTTTATGTTAAAACAGTCCTTTTGTTGCATCTACATTTATAATATGTATTAAATATTGTATTTTTTTGTAGCTACTGGCTTGTATACGTTGATGAAAACTGTAAATGGCACTTCAAGGCAACGTCAATTAATGGTCCTGCAATGTTCAAGATAAGGAGTTTCAACCGACAACACACATGCTCCTTAATGGACGATACATTCATACAGCGCAAATGTACTGCAACTGTAGTTGGTAGCATGGTCATTCCAAAGTATTGTGATCCTAAGACTATTTACACACCAAAGGACATACAAACTGACATGTTATCCGAACACGGAGTGAACCTAAGCTACATGCAAGCATGGAGAGCAATGGAAAAGGCTTTACAGTTTTTGAGAGGGCATCCTGCTGACTCCTACATCAGATTACCAAAATATTTTTATATTCTTGAGGAGACTTATCCTGGTTCAGTTGTTAAATTGAAGAAGACAACATTAATGCTTCTTATATGCATTTGTTGCTCTTTGTACATCAATAAGTGGTTGGCAACATTGTAGGCCAGTAGTAGTGGTTGATGGGACATTCTTAAAGTCATCCTACAGGGGGATTATGCTGACAACAAGCACCATGGATGTAGCAGGTAAAAAGTGTAGAAATTTTGTAGTTTTTTTTTGTAGGCAGTCTATAAAATGTAGATACATTGTAGAAATTTTGTAGTTATTTTGTAGGTAGTATATAAAATGTAGATACATTATCGATATTTTCTAGATATATAATAGTAATTATATATTTATATTTTTATATACATTTTCAAAAGCTGCCGGTTAATTTTTTATGAAATAATAATGTAGGTACAATATTTCCCTTGGTATATGTTGTGGTTGATTCTGAAAACGACGCATCATGGAAGTGGTTCTTCGAGCAATTAAAGCTAGCATATGGTGAGAGACCTTCAATGTGTGTTGTTTCGGATAGGAATGAGAGTATCCTGAAGGAAACATCAATTGTCTATCCAGGAGTGCCACATTACTCTTGCATATGGCGTATTTGGACAAATATAAGGGAAAAGTTCAAGAAGGGTCATCTACAATTGCATGAATTATACTTTGCTACAACACGGTCATACACTATGGATAAATTTAATGAAAGGATGTCGAAGATTGAAGAGATACACACGCGTGTTAAATCATACCTATATGATATTGGCTGTCATAAATGGTCAAGAGTACATGCAACGGTGAATAGAACTTGGACAATGACATCAAACATTGCAGAGTCGTTGAATGCTGTAACAAAAGAGGCAAGAGAGCTGCCAATATTTGACCTTTTAGCGTATATGAGGACACTACTAGAACGTTGGACCAACGAGAAGTTATTGAAGGCAAAGGGTACTTTCACATTCCTTGGGTCCAAATTCAATAAAGAATTAGAGAACAGCAGAACATTATCTCAGAAGCTTAGGGTAAGATCTGTTTATTTGGTGCAGAAAAAAGAAATAATTTAATATGCAGTGTTTCCAGATTGTAGATAAATTGTAGACAACTTGTAGATAACTTGTAGATAAGTTGTAGAATTTTTGTAGATAAGTTGTAGATAATCTATTTGTATGATTGAAATAATAGTTTTTCTGTTTGTTCTGTAATTGTAGGTGACGGCTTCAACAGATCATATACATATTGTGTTAGATGGTGTGAAGCGGTACATTGTGTGTCTCGAAAGCAAGAAATGTAGTTGTGGCCAATTCCAACTTGAAGAACTTCCATGTGCGCATGCTTTGGCAGCATTAACGCACAGGAATGAAACTTATGAAAACTATTGCTCTCCGTATTACACAAAGGAGAGCCTACTGCGTACATATGAAATACCAGTAAATCCGCTTCCTGATGAAAGCAAATGGAATGTGCCACAACATATTTCGGATGAAGTAGTAAATCCACCGACGGGAGATAAAAGGCAGCCATGAAGACCTCAAAAGGAAAGATACCAAACATATGATGAAATAAAGTCAAAGAAGTACAAGGTATCATGTGGAAACTGTGGAGGTGAAGGGCATAACAAAAGATATTGCAAGAATGCGCCCAAAAAGAAATAAATATCATGTAGTTAGAATAATTATTCAAAATAACTGTTAGTGTGTTCAAGTTAGCATATTTTTGTGTGTAATCGTTTAAGTTTTTAAAGATCATATGTAGTTAGTTTCAATTTGATTATGTGCTTTTAACATGTTTTTATGTATTGTGTCAAGCATCTAAATTTGTTTTTGATATAGTGTAGTTAAATTTTAATATTTATTACCTACAATACAACTGCTAAAAAAAATTAACCGTAATGTACAGTGTTTCCAGATTGTAGATAAAATGTAGACCAAAATGTAGTTAAATTTCAGTTAAAAAAATTAACTGTAATGTACAGTGTTTCTAGATTGTAGATAAAATGTAGACCAAATGTAGTTAAATTATAGTTTTGTAGATAATTTGTAGATAAGTTATATATAATCTATTTCTATGATTGAAGTATTTATTTCTTCTTTTTGTTGTGTAATTTAACTTCAACTGATAGTTATATACATAAAATACCTACAACTTGAAGGTATTTCATAAAGTTTATGAACATATACAACTACAAAAATATATACAATAACGACATTGAGTGTTTCCACAATGTAGATATTATGTAGTTGCTTTGTAGTCAAATTGTATTCTAACATCATAATAACTACGTTTAATATAATGAAGATACAGTGCTGTAATTGAACAAATGATGATAAAACAACCAATTTATATTCAAGTGAACTACTAAAACTGAATAGAAAATAACAAAACAAAAAGATCTGCTGAAATAACAACATAAAATATTTGTTCAGAAAGTTGTGTATTATCCTTCAACTACCAACTACCATCAACTAAACTAGGAAAACATGACACTATTTCTTCTTTCTCTAGACTCTAGTCTTCTCATTCAATGCAGGAGCACCCTTCCTCCTTGCTAGCATGTTTGTAACCTTGCTTTCACTGATTGACCCATCTTCTTGCTTCTTTGTAGCATAATCCCATAGGAGAGCTCCATAGCGTCTACGGTGTTGGTCAATATCAGAAAGGGCTTCTGCGAGGATTGACAAATCTCCAAGACTAACATACTCCGCAAAGGCAGTCACAAATACACCACAATCGCTGCATAAGACAAAAAAATTTAACTATTTAACAAATGATTATAAAAAAAATATTTAAATGTTTAGAAAGAGAGAATAGTTTTCTTACAGTGATTCTTCTTTTTGCTGTGGAATCTCCGCAACCATCCACTGAATGTTAAGAGGGTCTGTAACTGGTTTTTCAATATATGCCTTTGTATTCTTGAAGTTAATGTCTTTACGCTTCCCATAAAAACCAGTGCAAGACAAATACAGAGGGATAATGACTGAAAACTTATCAACACGGGATTCAACATCATTATGATTGTGTGAAGAGATCATGGAATCATACGCATAAAGTTGCATGTCCGCAATATTGAAAACGACCAACAACTAATGGAAATTCTCTACAATGTTCACGGGCATGATGACATAGTCAACTTCATCCCAAGCAACATTAGCAAGAAGTCTATACCCCAAAATATATTTTGCAACATCATCATGGGGTTTAATAACCGAATACTTATTTTTTGGCGGAGAATTTATGAACTTCTCATAGATTTGTTCAATCTTCGTCTTTAACAAACAATCAGTTGTTGTAAACCTAGTTTTGTTGTTGCTGCCATATTTGCCTCTTTTTCTCAAGTAATACATTATAACATCAATGTGCTGCACAACAAAATAAAATCTACTATAAGCTACATTGTAATTACAATTACCAACAAAACAGCTACAAATAATTCTACAATGATATCTAAATACAAGTCTACAATTTAAACTACAAAGTCAGACTTCAAATAATCTAACAATTAGCTACACTTTAGCTGCAGTACACTGCAACACATGGAACGCAACAACTACAATCAGGTCTCTATCATATATACATTTATACTACAAATTAATCTTGTAATGTTCAGCCTATTTTACAAATTCACTACAATTTAACTACAAACATGAAATACACCTATATTTATTCTGTCCAAATTACTAAATATAGAACTTATAGATACAAATCATCAGCAAATTGGATACATAAGGTACAAACTAAAATACAGTCACACTACATAGAAGAAAGACAACATTTATAAGCCTGTCTATATTATATCTACAATTCAAAATACAAGTCATGGTCAAAATATATTTCATATCTACAACATAACTACATTTAGAATACAAATACAGAAGACACATTATATCTTATCAATAGATTCTTTGATACTTACCGAGTTATTGAGGACTTGTCTGGGGGTGAGCAAGGGAATAAAGCCAGTCCTTCTTATCAACCTTTTCCACTCCAAGGTCTAACCAAGGCTTGATTTGGTTATCCTTTATGGAAAACGGAGCCTTCCTCCTGTAACAACAATTAAATGTCCAAAAAAAAAACATAGAATGACTTACATATATAAAAAATAAATGCTGAAATGGAAGTGTCAAATTAGGCATTCATGCCTCTTATATCCTTTGGCATTACAGTAGTATAACCACTTGTTGAATTTATCTAAAACATCAGGATCTACATTTTCACCTATAACAGTAGTGAAGGGGTGCTTCAGGAAGAAAAATTTAGGTCCAAGAGAGTTGCCGCCTCCCGAACTGTATAGAGGTATGAAAGGTGATCATGCATGCTTCCCCGGATGCCTGGTTCTCTACGGATGCATAGGTGTTGCTTCATATGGTATAGGCTCGCCATACTTAACCAATTGTGTTAAGTTGTCGGGCAACTCAAAATCATCCAATGTGACCCCCTTCTTCTCAATGCTTGATCCTTCAAAATCATCTACATCCACATGTTGTGCATCTACACCTTCATTTTCCTATTGCTCAGTGGCCTGTTCTGTCTGAGCTGCTACAGTCACTTCGTGAATCGGGGACTGTGCATTGATATCTTCAATCTCTGTGACATAATACATAAGTTACTTAACAGGAATGTAAAAATGTATAAACTACAATAATATATCTCTGAATAACAGTATGATATTATACCTGCTTGGTCTTCATCAGCTGCACCTTGAAATTTTGTATATAAGTCAGCATGTGCTGGAACATGTCCTTGACAAACTGCATCTTCAATATGTTGTGTTTTATAATTAAAAATGATAAATAATACTGGATAATGCTGCCTTGAATTTGTAGATATATGTAGGAAGTTGTAGAAAAAATGTGAATAATGTGGATATGCCCTATAAAGTTTTATACTAAATGTAGATAATTGTAGGTATTTTGTAGATACATGTG
This sequence comes from Nicotiana paniculata, assembly GCA_005239505.1. Classification (NCBI taxonomy): domain Eukaryota; kingdom Viridiplantae; phylum Streptophyta; class Magnoliopsida; order Solanales; family Solanaceae; genus Nicotiana; species Nicotiana paniculata. The sequence goes on from ML334223.1 coordinate 63,718, forward strand.
TTGTTGGTGCTTGCATGCACTTGTTCACCAATATTGAACTGAAATTGCTGGTTGTTCACTCCTTTTTGTTGGTCATTGATTTTGGTTGAACTAACAGCAAACTGAATATTTTATGTTAGTTTGAGTATATTGTTTCATATGTCATAAATTGTTTTGGTATATAAATATATGTCAACTCTTACCTTTGCATCATCTTCATCATTTCTACTTTTTAGCAATTTCAAAACAGTCTTCACAAAATCATCTATATACACTCGAAGGCCATGTAGTTCTACAAATACAGTCGTCCTAAAATCCTCTAGCTTTTCATCGACCTACAAGTTAAAAATACAGTAAGTTGTTAATTTTATAATATGTCCTAATATAAATTAATAAATATGTGCAATTATAGATAGGAATATGTCAGAATGAACAATTTTTTATATATTCTGAAGGTTGTTTATGAAATGTAGATAAATTGTAGATAATTTATAAATATATTGTAGTTCATAATATTACCTGCTCAATTTCCTTTTCTAACTTTCTGAGCTTCTTAGCCACAGAGTCCTTGTCCTCTTGACAATCTTTTTGTTTGGGTTCCATTGTTGGAGGATCAGCATTGGGAACCTCAGATGATTATTCACCTTCTTGATCTTCATACTCAATTTTGTTTGGCAAAGTAAGAACTCTAATCTCTTCTCTAGATTCACTCATGCTTGTAAACTAAATGAGGAAAAAAAATAGTTAGTTTGACTAAGGCAAAAAATGTAGAGTAATTGTAGATATTATGAAGGCAAATGTAGAATCATAAACAAATGAAAACTTTACCTCAATCCACTCAGGCTTTATCATCTTCTCTTCAAAAGAAGCTAACCAAATCTTCCCCTTAGTAGCTGACCATCTTAATATGCGAGGTATTGAGTCAGAACACCTCATAGCAAGCTCAGTGCTGACGGTCGAGCAACACTCATAAAGCCATACTTGCAATGCTAATAGTGGTCTATAAAGACACATGGTCTTTGTCAGAAGGGCAAACAAAAAATTGCAAAAGATAAAGAATGCACAACTTGACTGCATCCTCGTCGTTTACCCAAGATCTATTTGTTACTATGTTTTTCAAATACCACTTCTCTACTTTTTTTTTGTTAGGAAAATAGTTGTTCATTAGCTTGCTAACATAACTAGAAGTATATCCATAATCTGTAACCTGATTCACACAATTTAAACCAGTAATTAAAGCAAACTCTCTCAATGAAAAATTTAATTTTTCACCCTTCAAGTGGACTGAAAAATATGATGCATTGGACTTAGTCAGTTCATACTTCATCAGAAGATGAATGGCTTGGTTTTGCATGCATATGGGGGGGAGAGAAAGTAAGTAACCAAAATATGTGTTTTTAAAAAGTTTCAAAGCACTCTTTTATCTGGCTAGGAATGCTAGGATCACACAAAGTGTGAAATCTAAGCACCCCATAATCCACATTATGTGGGGCAAAATAATGTCCATTATGCACAAAATGATAAATTATTTCACATAAGTAAACTGCATAAAAAGGAAACATTAATCTACATTTTATCTACAAATGTAACTACAAAATCACTACACAATAGTTAAAAAATAAATTATTTTCTACAAAAAAAGGCATCAACAAAAAAATACCTACAAATCTTCTTCAAATAGTACAGCCTACTCACACATATAACTACAAAATATCTACAAATATAAACATTGTCTACAAAAATGCAGGAAAAAAAAGAAACTACAACTCTGCTTCAAATTTTAAAAGTTAACCACAATATAACTACAAATTCACTACAAAAAACTACAATTATAAACTGTAGAACATCACAACTACAAATTATCTTCAAAATTGAGACAATTAATCTACACTTTACTAAAAAAAGTAAAACACATATTTTTACATCTTAAACCAAACTAAAAAACTGGAAACGAAACTAATAAATGTTTACCTTCAACAAAGATTTTTTCTGAACCAATTTTGGGTGTTTTTTGGAATGTTTCTTCATTTTTTGTTTTGAGGAAGCAGGAGACACCTTGGGTTTCTTTCCTGTTGGAATTTTAGGGACCTCTTCAGCAAAATCGTCGTCTACCAAAACCTCTTTCCCTTTTCGTTTGAGTTGTTTGCCTGGTGTAGAACTTCCTCCAGCATCTACATCATATTTTTGTTTTGTTCTCATCTCGGCTCGGATTTGTCTAGGATATGAACTATGAATAGTCTCTTCAATTGCATGTGGAGATTTTACTTATTTTTTTGGTGATTTTGGTGTTAACACCCCCAAATCAAATGAGGGGATATCACCTGCAGATTTTTTAGGATTTTTTTTTGGAGATTTGATGTTCTTCATGGATTAACTTCAACTTGACTAAAATTGGGAACCGACTTTGTAGAATGATGAGTTCATTTTTTGTGAATTTAAATGAAGAATTATGAAGAACGTGGGTAGCTGTAATTCTGTAAAAGAGATAATAGAATGTAAACGTGGGGGAGTGAGGGGTAAAAGTACAACGTGGTGNTTAATTATACCCCTAAATTAATTATGGTATATAATTGATAATTTGGTATACTAAGTGTAATTAACTCTAACTTTAAATATTGAGAGTAATACGGTTTCCTCTGTGGCATAGGAAGGTAAAGATCTCATTAATAAATAATCCTCGTAATGCTATCAATAAACATCCGGTTTAAAATTTTGAACCTTATTTTAAATTCTATTACTTTAAAGTAATTAACGTTTCATCTTCATTTCATTTTCTTTGCCCCTTAGTCCTCAGAATGAACATAGTGTAAGTTGCACTTCAATTTTCGTCCAAGAATAATAATCAGGTCCGTCCCTATCCTTTCAACTGTAACATATTTTAATTTTAAGTAAAATAAAACGATGATGGACCATAATTAATTAATTGGTAGGATGCTTATGGATTGTCATTGTCTTTACTTACTCGTGTTGCTTCCTCCACCACTACATGAAAGTAATCTTTTAACTTACTCTTAGATATTGTTTTCAAGTTTTAGGTTTCAGATTGTTCCATCTCTCTCCGTGGGGTAATAGTACTTCCCACTATACGTAAAACATAGTTTGGGTGACATTGTTTTAAGGGTGAGATAAACGGAAAAATATCGGAAACATAGAAATTTAAAGATATAAACTATGAAACTTTGTTTAGGTGCCATGTTCAAATCATATTATATTTACAACATAAAGTTAGATAAACTACTCCTATAACTTTCTCTCAAAGAAAAAGAAAATATCCTGTGTAACCATATCTAATACTTTGTGCACATATTATCTTTTTGCTATTAGTGATCTCTTTTTACAAAGAATAACATATTATTATATTGGAAAATAATTTAACTTTAATTTTCTATACAACTTTTGTAATTGCACAAATATTATAACATATTTAAGATAATAAGTTTTAATTTTTTTTTCTTAAACTACGTTCAAAGTTAAATACCGCACTAAAGTGTAAAATGGCAAAGGCGGAGCTAGCTCATTGAAGGCGGGTTCGATCGAAATAAGTTTTTTTTTAAAAAGGGATACAGGAGGCAGTACTTATAGGGGAAATAATATTTATTTTAAATTTCATAAAAAAAGAAAAAGCAGAGGAGGGCAGATTGCATCTTTCTATGCAACTTACCTTAGGTAAAAGAAAAATACTTAATAATTAAAAATCACTTTTAATTGGGGGGACGCAATGCTCCAGACGTGCTACCAGTCGGCCAAGAGCAAACTAAACATAAGACATTTTTTGGATTAAGAAATAGAGGTATGTATTATTTTTAGTGACAAACAATAAGCAGTTAAACTAATATTGGTTGTGAGTTGTGACTATTAACTAAAACAAGCAATTAAGTAAAGATAAATAGACGCCAGGGCCGGCTGGAGCCTAAGGCCACTAAGCCAATGGCCTTAGGCACCCAAAATACTTAGGGCTCCAAAAATTATGAATAATATTAGTGCTATTAAAATGTATTTGTAAACTAATTCGAGAGAAAATAAAATAACATATAAACAGAAATGCACATGAAACAAAAATCAATTCGAGTCAATTGAATTCACAGTATTTCCTTAAGGAATTTAATCCCCTCTTTAATTCAAAGTTCAGTAGCAAATCATACTTACTTCTGCTTTCTTTGAAGTTAAAAAATAATGCAGAAGAATGGAGAAGAACTCAAAATTTCGTATGAAAAATCTGAGAGAATGGACTTGTATTTATGGACTCTTCAGAATAGTTGTTTATGCAAAACGGTCATAGCATAAATATCATAACATAAATGACTATTTACTCAACAATAAAGAGGGAAAATTGAATAGGGTAGTTAATTTTCTGTTACAAAAACAGAAAAACTGAAAAATGGATAACTGAATTAGATTTAATATTAATATTTATTTTAATATTAGTAGTTTGTTATTAAAATGAATATTTAATAATATTTCTGTTAATATTTACTATTAATAAATAAATTTTATCCAAAAATTAATCAATCGATCATTTGACCAAATCCGAAGCCGAAGTCGAGTCAAGCGATGACGACGACGATGATGTGAGGCTTGCCTTCTTCTCAACTCTTTATGAGCTAGAAGAAGAGCAATTGTTTATATACCCATCAAAAACTTTTTTTCCTCTTCCCATATGGGACAATATCCCATGTCTCAAATATTTTATTTTTCCCTCCATTTCTCATTCACTCTATTTTAAGCTTAATTAAAGCTTAAGCTTAAAACCCAACAATCTCCCACATGAATGGAAAATGGCTATATCATGGAAATATGCATGAAAAACTGTGTGATTCGCAAGTAATGATTAATTGCATCTGGATAAGTATGTTTCCCTTTTAACTTTTCGTAGTGAACTTATGTCGGATATATTCGATCAATCGATAGATTTGATATCTTTGAATCGTCGAACTTTGGTATATACCTAGACAACCATAAATCACACAACCAACCCTTAACCGTCTTTGTTTCTCATTGTTGTGTTCGTTTCAGCCATGAAAATCACCTGGTTTCATAAGTGCATAGAGAACTGACCTTGCAAAATTCTCCTTGAAGCGGCTAACAGTTCACACTTACATAGGTGATTCCTAAACGTGTCATCCCGTAGATACACTATTTGATATATCCCGTATCAAATTTAGAAATCATTAAAAAGCCTTAATGCTTTATCCTTGATACTGAACATTGTCTCATCACGAGAATGGAACAAATAATTTAGTTGACAATGTTGAACCGTCATTAATGACTTTGTTTGATCTCCTTGAACCTAGATCTTGGGATCTCCAGTCTTCTAGGTAGAGTGGCCGCCACTATGACTTGTTCTCGACCATAGTCCCATTCCCCTTGATGATTTCTCAACTACCTCTCTAGTTAGGCCTTTTGTAAGTGGATCCGACACATTATCACTTGACTTTACATAGTCAATCGTGATAATTCCTCTAGAGAGTAATTGCCTAACGGTTTTATGTCTTCTTCGTATANTGCTTGAATATCGCAATGTATGCATATTTGTGTCAACGGTTTGGGCCAAATGGATGTCTTCCAAGAAGTTCCAGAGCCATTTCAACTTCTTCACCGGCTTTATCTAAGGCTATGAACTCCACCTCTATTGTAGAGCGGGCAATACAAGTTTGTATGGACGACTTCTAAGATACCGCTCCTCCACCAATAGTGAATACATATCCACTTGTGGACTTGGAATCAGTTGATCCGATGATCCAATTTTCATCACAGTATCCCTCAAGGACCGCATGATATTTACTGTAGTGCAAAGCAAAGTCCTGGGTATGTACTAAATACCCCAAAACTCGTTTCATTGCCATCCAATGAGATTGACCTGGATTGCTCGCATATCGACTCAATTTACTTATAGCACAAGTAATATCTGGTCGTGTACAATTCATGATGTACATTAAGCATCCCAACATATGAGCATAATCCAATTGTGATATGCTTTGGCCTTTGTTCTTTGCTAATGCAAGATTCACGTCAATTGGAGTCTTTGCAACTTTAAAGCCCAAGTGCTTGAATTTTTCAAGTACTGTCTTAGTATAATGATATTGTGATAATGCCAAACCTTGAGAAGTCTTGTGGATCTTAATTACCCGAATTAAATCATCAACTCCCAAGTCTTTCATATCAGACTTGTCAGTTAGCATACGTTTAGTCGCATTTATGTTGGCAATGTCATTACTCATTATCAGCATATCATCCACATATAAGAAAACAGTGACTATGTGATTTGGAATATTTTAAATGTACACACATTTATTACATTAATTTATTTTAAAACTATTTGACAACATTGTTTGATCAAACTTCGCATGCCATTGTTTGAGTGCTTGTTTTAGTTCGTAAAGGGACTTAACAAGTCTAGATACCTTCTTTTCTTTACCTGGAACCACAAACCCTTTAGGTTGTTCCATATAAATTTCTTCCTCCAACTTTTCATTTAAGAAGGTTGTCTTAACATCCATTTGATAAATTTCAAGACCATAAACTGCAGCTGACGCTACTAACGTTCGTATGGACGTAATTCTTGTAACTGGAGATTATGTATCAAAATAGCCAAGACCTTCTCGTTGTCTATACCCTTTGATCACAAGTATTGCCTTATATTTGTCAATAGTGCCATCATCTTTCATTTTCCTCTTAAATATCCATTTAGAACCCAACGATTTATTTCCAAGAGGAAGATCAACCAATTCTCATGTATGGTTGTTCAATATGGATTCTATTCCACTATTGACTGCTGTGAACAACTAATTTTTTACCACACCGAAAATTTTAGTGTAAATATTTATTTTTAGGTCTAATCTTAATACTTAAATTTTTTATCTTACTCTTCATAGGTTTTATTAA
>MDKI01201928.1:0-28767 GCA_005239505.1 Nicotiana paniculata
ATAAATTAATACATCATTGATCTTATATTGGCTTGGGTAAAGAATAATTGGAGTAAATTAGTTAGTAGTTTATACAAGTCTCTGTGGGTACGATATCTGGACTTAAATCCTATATTACTTGTCGACCACGTACACTTGCGTGTGCATTGGGATTTCGACCAACAAAGTTTGTGCAAAAACCGTTCCCTCCGAGTGCGGCTCCGAAGCCCATCCCAAAGAAGTTTCATATGCCCGATATACCTAAATACAATGGGACTTCAGACCCCAATGAGCACATCACTTCTTATATGTGCGCCATAAAAGGTAATGATTTAGAGGATGACGAGATAGAGTCTGTATTGCTAAAGAAGTTCGGGGAGACCTTATCAAAGGGAGCTATGATTTGGTACCAAAACTTGCCACAGAACTCTATCGATTTGTTCGCCATGTTGGCGGATTCATTTGTTAAGGAACATGCTGGGGCAATAAAAGTCACAACAAGAAAATCAGACCTCTTCAAAGTGAAGCAGAGGGATAACGAGATGCTAAGAGAGTTCGTGTCTCGATTCCAAATGGAACAAATGGAATTGTCACCAGTCACTGATGATTGGGCTGTTCAAGCTTTCATCCAAGAATTAAATGAGCGGACTTCGATCCTATCACGCCAGTTGAAATAAAACTTGATCGAGTACCCAGTTGTGACTTGGGCAGATGTTCAAAACCAATATCAGTCAAAGATTAGGGTTGAAGATGACCAATTGGGATCCCCTTCAAGTTCGGTACATCCAAATAGGTCGACATGTAAAAAGTAGAGAGATATTGTAGAGAGTAGAGGCCGAATAAATATCGATATCAGCCGTATGTTTCAGATCGAAGGAATAACAGTTCGGGACGCAACTCTGATCGGAATGATCGAAAGGATGACCGAGGGCAGAATTCTCGGGGATTCATGAGTAAAACTGGCTTCGTCAAATATGTAGATCCTACATAAGCGCCTTGATTATCAGAGTACAATTTTAGTGTCGATGCATCGGGGATTGTATCGGCTATTGGAAGGATCAAAGACACCAGGTGGCCCACGCCTATACAGATTGATCCCTCTCAAAGGAATCCAAACTTAATGTTTAAGTATCATGGCACCCATGGCCATAGGACCGAAGATTGCATACAATCGAGAGAAGAGGTAGCTCGATTATTCAACAAGGGCCACCTTCGAGAGTTCCTCTGTGATCAAGTCAAAAATCATTTTAGGGAAAGAGACGCCAACATAAATAATTAGCAAGAAGAACCTCAGAATGTTATTCACATGATTGTCGGTGGGGTCGACGTCCCACAAGGGCCTGTATTCAAATGCACCAAGGTGTCGATCACCAGAGAAAAATGGACTCAAGACTATATGCCCGAAGGCACTCTATCATTCAACAACAAAGAAGAGGAATGCATCTCTCAACCGCACAATGATGCCCTGGTAATATCTATTTTGTTAAACAGAATTCAAGTTAAACGTGTTCTAGTGGATCCAGGTAGTTTTGCAAACATAATCAGATCGAGGGTCATAGAGCAGCTCGGCTTGCTAGACTAGATTGTACCTACATCTCGAGTCATAAATGGCGTTAACATGGCTAGTGAAACAACTAAGGGGGAGATAATTCTACCAGTGAACGTGGCCGAGACCATCCAAGACATAAAATTTCATTTCATCGAAGGTGACATGAGGTACAATGCACTGCTCGGAAGGCCCTGGATCCACAACATGAGGGCAGTACCATCGACCTTCACCAAATGATGAAGTTCCCAAAAGTGGACGGTGTGAAAACAGTTTATAGGGAACAACACGCTGCAAAGGAAATGTTTATAGTCGACGAGGTGACGCTGATATCAGCACCTTCAACCTTAGAAAAGCCGGGAATCAAATATAAGCAAGCTGACAAATAGCAATCACCGTCCCCAGCCTCTACCGAATCGGATAAATAGGTAATCGAATAAGAAGAAGAGGATTTTCTCACTCCTCGAACTTTTGTCGTTCCCAAAGAATTGGATGCAACCAATTCAACGGTTGAGGAGCTGGAACAGGTGATACTGATCAAAGGTATACCTGGGAATGGGGTTGACCCCCGAACTCAGGAAAAAACTTATTCAATTTCTTATTGATAACATGGATTGCATTCCATGGTCCCATTTAGACATGACAGGAATCCCACCCGAGATAACGAATCATCGGCTGAGCCCGAATCCCAAGCTCAGATAGGTAAAGAAAAATAGAAGGCCTCAATCCGAGGTAAAATATCCCGAATGGTTAGCTAACGTAGTCGTGGTACCAAAAAAGGGGAACAAACTTAGAATGTGTATGGATTATAAGGACTTGAATAAAGCATGTCCAAAAGACTCTTTTCCCTTGCCTAACATCGATCAAATGATCGATGCCACGGACGACCACGAGATACTTACCTTTCTCGACGCCTATTCTGGGTACAATCAAATCCAGATGGACCCAATAGACCAGGAAAGGACTTCTTTTATCACTAAGTATGGAACTTTTGTTACAATGTAATGCCCTTTGGGTTAAAAAATGTGGGAGCCACATATCAACGCCTAGTTAACAAGATGTTCGAAGAACACATAGGTAAATCAATGGAAGTTTACATCGATGATATGTTAGTGAAGTCCCTGCTCAGAGGACCATTTGACTCATTTGCAGGAGACATTCGAAACCTTGAGAAAATACAACATGAAGTTTAACCCCTAAAAATGTGCTTTCGGGGTTAGCTCGGGCAAGTTCCTCAGCTTCATGATGTCAAATCAGGGAATTAAGATCAACCTCGATAAGATTAAGGTCATCGAGTACATTACCGTCGTGGACGTTGTGAAAGTCGTTTAGAGGCTAACCGGATGGATAGCTACCCTGGGCCGATTCATTTCGAGGTCATTAGACTGAAGCATAGGTTCTTTTCCTTACTCAAAAAGAAAAATGATTTTACGTGGACCCCAGAATGTCAACAAGCATTGGAGGAATTGAAATGGTACCTTTCGAGCCCGCCTTTGCTCCACACTCCAAAGGCAGATGACAAGATGTACCTATACTTGGCAGTATCTGAGATAGTGGTAAGTGGTGTGTTAGTTCGAGAAGAACAAGGCACACAATTTCCTATTTATTATGTAAGTCGAACCTTAGGAGATGCTGAAACTAGGTATCCACACTTAGAGAAATTGGCACTTGCATTAATAAGTGAATCTAGAAAATTAAAGCCATATTTCAATGTCATCTCACATGTGTGATCACCACTTATCCACTTCGAAATGTTTTGCACAAGCCCGAATTATCGGGCCGATTGGCCAAATGGGTCGTAGAACTTGGCGGGTACGATATCAAATATCAACCCTGAACATCCATCAAGTCTCAAATATTAGCAGACTTCATGGCAGACTTTTCACCAACCCTCGTAGCCGAAGTAGAAAAGGAACTTCTGCTGAAATCAGGTACATCATCGGGGGTATGGACTCTCTTCACGGACGGCGCCTCAAATGTGAAAGGGTCCGGGCTCGGTATTGTTTTGAAACCGCCTACGGTCCATGTTATTAGACAATTAGTTAAGACTGCCAAACTGACTAACAACGAGGCCGAGTATGAGGCTATGATTGTAGGTCTCGAACTAACTAAAAGCTTTGGAGCAGAAGTCATTGAAGCTAAATGTGACTACCTACTGGTACTTAACAAGGTAAAGGAACCTTCGAAGTTCGAGATGACAGGATGCAGAGGTACTTAGACAAATTTCAGGTGACCCTGCACCGCTTCAAAGAATGTACTCTATAGCATGTACCTCGAGAACAAAATATTGAGGCTGATGCACTTGCCAATCTAGGGTCATCGATCGACGAAGATGAGATCAACTCGGGGACTGTCGTCCAACTCTCGAGATCCGTAATTGAGGAAGGACATGCTGAAATAAATTCTACAAGCTTAACCTGGGACTAGAGAAACAAATAGATCGAATATTGTAGAACGGGAAGTTACCATCGGGTCTCAAAGAATCGAGGGCCTTACGAATTAAAGCCGCTCGATTCACATTAGATGAAGACGGAACGTTATACAGAAGAATGTTCTATGGTCCATTGGAGGTATGCTTAGGACCGGGAGATACCGACTATGTTCTATGAGAAATCCACGAAGGTACCTATGGAAACCATTATGGCGCCGAGTCACTAGTTCGAAATGTCGTCAAAGCAAGATATTATTAGGATAGCATGGAAAAAGACTCTAAGGAGTTCATTCGAAGGTGCGATAAATGTCAAAGGTTTGCACCGATGATACGCCAGCACAGCGAGCAACTTCACTCGGTCCTGTCACCATAGCCGTTCATGAAGTGGGGAATGGACATCGTCGGCCCTTTGCCATCGGCCCCAGGTAAAGCTAAGTTCATATTATGTATGGCTGGCTATTTTTCTAAATGGGTTGAAGCACACGCTTTTGAAAAACTAAGGGAAAAGGAAGTGATCGATTTCATATGGGATCACATCGCATGCCAATTTGAGATACCAGCGGAAATAGTGTGTGATAATGGCAAATAATTCATCCGCAATAAAGTTACAAAATTCCTCGAAGACCAGAAATTAAAGAGGATACTATCGACGCCGTATCACCTAGTGGGAATGGGAAGGCCGAATCAACGAATAACACTATCATCCAAAACTTGAAGAAGAGGCTAAACGAAGCCAAAGGGAAGTGGAGAGAAATATTTCCCGAGGTTCTATGGGCATATCGGACTACATCAAAGTCCAGTACCGGAGCAACTCCATTTTCTTTAGTATATGGCTCTGAAGCCTTGATACCGGTCGAAGTCGGGGATCCCAGTGCCACGTTTCGACATGCAACAGAGGAATCAAACCGCGAGGCCATTAATACCAGTCTCGAGTTATTAGATGAAATACGAGAAGCAACACTCGTTCGAATGGTCGCACAAAAGCAACGAATCGAGAGATATTACAATAGAAGAACCAATCTTCGACACTTCAAAGTCGGGGACTTAGTCTTAAGAAAAGTCACAATCAATACTCGAGACCCTAATGAAGGGAAACTCGGTCCTAACTGGGAAGGACCCTATCAAATACTCGACATAGTCGGGAAAGGATCTTACAAGCTCGGAACAATGAACAGCGAGCCATTGTAGAACAACTGGAACATATCACTTCTCAAGCGATACTATTTCTAAGGTATGGATTTATCCTTTTTCATTTACTTAAATATTTGAAACTAACTCACTGCAGGAATTCGATCAACGAAATCGATACCTAAGGTATGCATCGCACTCTTTTTCCCTTAGACCGATTTTTATCCCAAATGGGTTTTTCCGGAAAGGTTTTTAACAAGGAAACAATTATGTGCTACCAGAGGATAATTCAACAGTATCTAAGGCTTCTTTGCAATCAACCTCGAATACTGGGGGGCATCACCCTCGGATGTTATGCATCAATGGGTCTCGATAATCACGACCCCAAAACTAAGCCAGTCGTGATGGCGCGTATCGTGGAAATAGGCCAGCCGAAACTACACTCAAACATTAAATAATCTTTCATTTATATCATTACTAAACTGATAACCCATAAAGGTTTCCTTTAAACATCTTTTTACTATACCGAATATTAAATACAACCCCTGAGATCCCGGAGTCACTGGCCATGAGCATCCACAGAAAATATACAATTCAAAAATAAATAAACTCTATAAAGTAAGCAGGAAGGAGGGCAGGACTGCGGACGCGTGCAGCTACCTCGCAAAACCTCCGAGGAATCTCTGGAACAAATAAACAGCTCACCATGCCCTAACACCTAGATCTCCACACAAGGTGCAGAGACTAATGTGAGTACCCCAACTCAGTAGTAATGAAAAGAAATCAAGTCAGAGTAGTAAGAAACACATAATCAAATCATCATTTCACAGTAAGCACAACCTTTCTTTCCAACAATGTATACATTAAATCATTACCCTTAAAAGTTGATTTCAGTAAAATCATTTGGAAATATACTTGCCAATAGTTTCAACATAACTTTCAAGTAGTTTAGTGTAAAAATGATAAAAGTCATAAAAAGGCCCCTCGGGCGAAACATATTTCATAAGTTCAGAGTAAAAGTGGTAAAATCATAAGTAGCCCCTCGGGCAAAAATATGTATCAGAACTTTCCCCTCGGGCATGCCTCATAGTCACTCATAATCAGCCCCTAGGGCATACCTCACAGTCACTCATAATCATCCCCTCGGGCATACCTCACAGCCACTCATGCCTCCCAATCACTCGTCACTCGGCACTCGGCACTCGCACTCAGTAGGTACCTGCGCTCATTGGGGGTGTGTACAGACTCCGAAGGGGCTCCTTCAGCCCAAGAGCTAATATCAAGCCACCTCGTGGCGTATCATATCCTCACAATCAGGCCCTCGGCCTCACTCAGTCAGAACCTCTCAAAATCCCCTCGGGCGTATCAGTAAAACGGGGTACTCGACCCAAAACATTATTTTTAAATCTCAAAAATAGTGTAAATCAGGCTGAGTTTCAAAAATAGTTAATCACAGTGTGACTAAGTGTAAATCATAAATAAACAGTGAGGAAATAGAAGTAAAAATCCCCCAAGGGGTCTAAAAAAGTCGGCACGAGGACCCAAACATAGCTTATAGCCCAATTATAGCGATAGTCTTTAGAATACAATTTAACATATGATTTAGAGTAAAATACGCAACTCAATAGTTGTCGCGGAGAGGACCAAGTCCAATCCAAAAATTAGTGTGCGCCACATACTCGTCATCCGACATGTGCGCCATTTTAAAAACAGTGAGAAATATGAAGTCCGGGGTTTCATACCCTCAGGACAAGATTTATAGCCATTACTTACCTCTAACGGGCCACAATACTAATCTGCAATGCTCTTGCCCCTCAAACCCGAGCCCCGAGCCCACGTCTCGGAATTCGATAAAATTTACATCACTAGAATCCTCGTCCTCCCACGATTCTATACATACCAAGAACACTAAAATCGGACCATAATTGCCCACTCAAATCACCAAAAGAATTTTCCAAATATTTCCTCCCATTTTTCCCAACTTTTCTACTTTAATTCCTCAAATTGCATGGTGAAAATCAAGACAAATTCATGAAATTGAACCAAAAATGATTGTAGAACACTTACCACAAGAACCCCACTGAAAAGCTCATCCAAAATGTCCTTTCTCCGAGCTCTCTAATGAAATATTGAGTTATGGCCAAAAAACCCCGAATTTAGAACTTAAACGGTCTGCCCAGACTTTTCTTCATCGCGAACACATCGCATTGACCGCGTTCGCATTGAAAAATCCAACATGCCCCTAATTTTTACTCTACGCGAATGCACCAAAAGACATGCGAACGCACTGCTCCACCACCCCAAGCCTTCGCGAATGCATGGGCTCCTACGCGATCGCACAGGCCAATGGGCCTGGGGTCCTGAGGTGCTTCCTAGTCTACGCAAACGCACACACACCCATGCGTTTGCGATGGCCACCCTGCTCAAAACTCTGCGTTCGCACCCCTTCGTCCGTGAACGCATTGAACAACTCCCCCCCCCCCCTCCCGCCTTCCATCAAACACTCTATGCGAACGCGAGCCCTCTTCCGCAAACGCATAGAGTAAAACTCTACTGCAGAAAAACCAGCAAACCAGCCAAGTTCCAAAACCAAAAAATTGATCTTTTAATCGCCCGAAACTCACCCCAGGCCCCCAGAACCTCAACCACACCTACCAACACACCCCATATCATCATTCAAACTTAGTCGAGCCTTCGAAACACCAAAAACAACACGAAAACACCAAAACTACATCAAATTCAAGCCTATGAGCTTTGAAACTTCTAAATTTCACCAATGATGCCGAAACCAACCAAAACACATACGATTTACTTGAAAATTTGCACACATATCCAAAATGACATTACGAACCTGCTCCAACATCCGGAATCCCATTCCGACCCCGATAGCTTATTTTCCACTGTCGACCGGAAATCGCCAAAAACTAACTTTCGCCAATTCAAGCCTAATTCTATTCCGGACATCAAAACTTCATTTCGAAAACACTTCTAAGCCCCAAGTCGAAGCTATCTGAGCCATAAAATCCACATTCCGGGGTCATTTTCCAATAAGTCAACTCCCAGTTGACTTTTTCAACTATTAAGCCAAGCTAAGAGACTAAGTGCCTCATTTCCCTCCACAAAAGCCAACCAATCTAACATAACATAATGAAGCTGAACCACATTTAATGAAGAAGAAACGGGGGGAATGGGATAAACTCTCGGAACGACCGGCCGGGTTGTTACATCCTCCCCCACTTAAACATACGTTCGTCCTCGAACGTGCCAAGAGTTGTTCTCCAACACCATCAAACGGCCGCGTAGCCTACCATGCAGATACCCCGGGGTTCTCTCATGTCACCCTATTCTATATAGGTCCAAATAGCACAACACAGTTGAAATTTCAAAATCCAACTTGACTCATAAACCTTAGAACCAAATTTCCATTTCTAAAGTAATATACAAGATCAAAATTCCACAACTATAAACTGAACATGTTTGAACACGTTGTATCAAGCCATATACGCACCCCAGATGAAATCACATAATACACTGCGTGACTCAAACACTCATAGCGATAACTCTTAACCACAATAACTGCTTGGAACAATCCAATACCGGTACATAACCTCTTATCAAGAAATGCCTTGCTCTAACACTTTCATATACTGCCGATGATGAAAGAAACACGTAGAAACTAACAACCATTTGTCTGATACGTCAGACATGAAGCTCCCCCTTCCCAAACAGGAATTATAGCAGATTTCTAAGCCGACTCCCGATATTTATCCTTCCAACTATGCTGTAGATGATTCTGAAAATATTCATTCTAGGTCCAATGACCTCTTCTCATCCATCACGACCACTCTGATGACATGACACATCGATACAATTCGAAGCCAAAACCTGTGCAACTCGTGCGCTCAATAGCAACATCCCAATGTATTCAAATTATATAAAAGATTCATATGAGAGGACCATCCCGCCATTCACAATTACCATCACAACATCATGCTAAAAGCCTGGCACACATTGTGAAAAATCAAAACACACGAATCCAATACCAAATGCCATACCCCTATATAACTCCGCTACACTGCGCGATCTCATCCAAACGTTGGTCCACATGAAATATTTCAAGACACCTTGCCCAAAATCAATAACCATTCTAAATTCGACATCAAGTACTCAAAGTGTATTGCCATAACCACGGAGAAATCGGACGATACCATGCCACACGAATCAGAAGGTACATAACCAACACATCTCAATCCCGCAACACCCAATTACTTACCTTACTCAAATCTATCTATAAAGACCAATTAGAACCGCACCATATGTGCATATAACCAAAAATCACAACTCCTCGCAACACCGAAGGGTAACTCAGATCACTCCAGAACATGAATAAACTCAATCACAATTGAATGGTACATTCCTCAATAATAGAACGGAGCCAGTAATTCCGACCCGGTGTAGAACACACACCCATATTAGCCTACCAATAACCCTAAATTAACTCTGGTCACCCACAACATATAGATAACTTACCGAAAAGTTCCCAATGACCGAATCATGGTACATACCAATATCCGACTAGCTTTGCTCGCATCTTCACAGTTCACTACCACAAAATAACCTGTTTATGAGAACTCTCAGTCTCGAAGTCCATGAAGCGCACGGATTACTATATCTGATCTCAAATCCATCGCTCGAATACATGACACATCCCAAATACTCAATCATTCCATGAGGGATACCTCTATGATTCTTCCGTGTCACCAAGCAACCTTGAATATCAACAATCGATCCAACAAGAGAGCATCGTGATACCAATGAAGTACCCTTAACTCAAACACATTGCTCTTTCTGAAATGTATACCCTCATTAAGCCAGCACCAAGTGTGATATCATTTACCTAGTTATCTGAAACTGTCCATGTTGCCTAAGAAATGGTTTGACCTTCCTTCCATAACTGAACCGCGACCTCACATATGCAAATCTCAACTCTACCCACATACCGCATACGCCATGCCATCCTAGGACAAATACGGGAACTCCATGGTCCCTTCTGGGCCACAAGCAACTACGTACACAACTAGACAAGAACTTCCATTTGATCTCATTCAGAAGAAAAATCACTATACATCACCTGCATCTCACGCCAGAGAAAAATATACATCTTTAACCGTGGTAGAAACCATCAGGAACTATCTGAAATCCCATTTGTGCAACACCAAACTGTCCGGACTGAATCCTTCTAACTCAACCAAGCTACGCAGGCCACCAAAAATCCAAGAGCATTGCTAAGAAACACATGTAAAAACTCATTACCTCATGAACACCCAAAGAACTAATTGTATCCCTTACCATGCCGACCCGACCTACTACCAAGTTGTCCTACTTACCCCAGTTTCTTCTGACTTACCTTCAAATTGATACTTCTCCTTGCCATAATACCACAATTCTCATCCCAGACTTTCCACACAATTCCCAAGCATAAAACGGTACCGTCTAAAGCTCGTAAGCTACTAAATACTCTCTCAAATATCCCCAAAAGCACCAAAATGCTTGCACTGAAGAGGCTTCCCGCGAATCTATAGCCATTACCTTTACCTTACTGATAATTATATGTAGAATCCATGATGATGTAGAAATGCCACAAGTCTTGACACCCTTCAACGTAAATCTCAATCACACTGACCAATTAGGCAGAATCGACCTGACTCGTTTGCACACTAACATACTAGGAAAGTAATCCACTCACTTGAAGCCACATGCAAATTCATACACTACCCACACTACACCTTTTACAATTACCTCTCAATCATTCCATAGAATTCATTTACCCATAGAGTACATTACAACCTGTATCGAAGAATTTTCATTACTCAAGTCATTCCGAGACCCCACACCTGCAGGTCATAACTGATTTACCAATATACCTCGAACTGAAACCAATACACACAAAACCGTGTAATCAACTTATCATTAACAGACTCCCCCACTTGGCTCAAAGACAATGACCAAGACAACCAATAACTCACAATGCCCATAATAAAATAACCCCGTCTAACAGCTCAAATCATCTGCATATCTCGCATTCACCATTGTAATAGTCATGCCAACTTTCATAAGCGATCTAAACTCAAATTACAACACATATCATTTACTGGTAGAAGAGAACTTACTACAGAACAACATAAGGATCACACATCCCAAGACAACCTGCAGGAGATACCCCTGCCCGCTTAGCCTCAACTGATATCTCTCTGTACACTTCTGAAGACCATAACTATCACGCAATCACCACATATTCTGCATTTAAACACAAACAACGCCTACCCTTGAGGCATCATAATACGCGGTAAGAACCTGAAGCCAATGGAAGATCTAAAACTAGAGCGGTGGTCACAAAAATCTTGAGCTTCTGGAAGCTCTACCCACACACGTGTGACCACATGGATACCCTCACTGGACACACGTGTCCCAAGAATGCTACGGAACTGAGCCAAGATTCACACTCGGAGAACTTTGCGTAGTGCCTTTCCTCCCTGAACCCTTATAATGCCATCCTCAAATATTGAGTATGCTACTCCTGGCTACGCGTATATTCCAGGACGCCATCCACGAATACAATAACAAGGAGTACTAATACGGCTGAAATACACCGTTAATCAAATACATGAACGCTACTGAGGCAATGATCAGCCCAAAATACATCACCAGGAACTCATAACTCAACAAAAACATCCACTTCACTCCACTACTAAACAACATGAGAGGTCTTCCAATACACTCACAACTCAAAGCCATATACCAAACCGAGACAGAAATCCAACACTCAATAGTTCTTGCCACATTTCTAGCCAACCATTTTGTCACAAATCACAGTCTGAAGTCCCCAAGTTCACGGCAACACAATCGAAACCTCAGCACTCAAGCCACAGAATGAATCCGACCTCAAGTCCTCCAGACTGGCCCATTACCAACATGCCAAAAATCATATCTCATCCATGGAAGTCACAACTCGTCGATGCACAGCTGATACCAAGCGCTCTCGTGCGCATTCGAATACATGGAAGGAATTCAAGAGTTATGCTCTTGGCTGAATAAAATGGATCCGCACGACAAGAATTCAAGAATGTGAAATTTCTTAAGGGTTCTGCAGCCTCTCGAAGATAAGTACAGACGTCTCCGTACCGATCTGCAAAACTCTACTAAACCTGCTCATGATCGGTGAGTCCTATGTAACCTAGCACTCTAAGACCAACTTGTCACGACCCAAAATCTAAGCAAGTCGTGATGGCGCCTATCGTGGAACTAGGTCAGCCAAAACTACACTCAAATCGTAAATAATCTTTCATTTATATCATTACTAAAGTGATAACCCATAAAGGTTTCCTTTAAACATCTTTTTAAAATAGTTAAAGCTATATCGAATATTAAATACAACCCCTGAGATCCCGGAGTCACTGGCCATGAGCATCCACAGAAAATATACAATTCAAAAATAAATAAACTCTATAAAGTAAGCAGGAAGGAGGGCAGGACTGCGGACGCGTGCAGCTACCTCGCAAAACCTCCGAGGAATCTCTGGAACAGATACACAGCTCACCCTGCCCTAACACCTCGATCTGCACACAAGATGCAGGGAGTAATGTGAGTACGCCAACTCAGTAGTAATAAAAATAAATCAAGTCAGAGTAGTAATAAACACATAAATCAAATCATCATTTCACAATAAGAACAACCTTTCTTTCCAATAATGTATACATTAAATCATCACGCTTAAAAGAAGGTTTCAGTTAAAACCATTTTGAAATATACTAGCCAATAGTTTCAACATAATTTTCAAGGAGTTTAGTGTAAAAATGATAAAAGTCATAAAAAGTCCCCTCGGGCGAAACATATTTCATAAGTTCAGAGTAAAAATGGTAAAATCATAAGTAGCCCCTCGGGCAAAAACATGTATCAGAACCTGCCCCTCGGGCATGCGTCACAATCACTCATAATTAGCCCCTCGGGCATACCTCACAGTCACTCGTGCCTCCCAATCACTCGTCACTCGGCACACGGCACTCGCACTCAGTAGGTACATGCGCTCATTGGGGGTGTGTACAGACTCTGGAGGGGCTCCTTCAACCCAAGCGCTAATATCAAGCCACCTCGTGGCGTATCATATCCGCACAATCAGGCCCTCGGTCTCACGCAGTCAGAACCTCTCAAAAGCCCCTCGGGCGTATCAGTAAAATGGGGTACTCAACCCAAAACATCATTTTTAAATCTCAAAAATAGTGTAAATCAGACTGTGTTTCGAAAACAGTTAAGCACAATGTGACTGAGTGTAAATAATAAATAAACAGTGAGAAATAGTAGTAAAAATCCCCCAAGGAGTCTAAACAAGTTGGCACGAGGCCCCAAACATGGCTTATAGCCCAAATATAGTAATAGTCTTTAGAACACAATTTAACATATGATTTTGAGTAAAATACGCAACTCAATAGTTGCCGCGGAGAGGAACAAGTCCAATCCAAAAATCAGTGCGCACCACATACTTGTCATTCGACATGTGCGCCATTCTAAAAACAGTGAGAAATATGAAGTTCGGGGTTTCATACCCTCCGGACAAGATTTATAGCCATTACTTACCTCTACTGGGCCACAATACTAATCCACGATGCTCTTGCCCCTCAAATTGGCTCCTAATTGCTCCTAATCTAACCAAAACCAGATTAACATCATCAATATACGCTAAAGGAACACAACCCAATCGAAAACTATCAATTATACAAAAATCTCGAAATTCGGCCAAACCCGAGCCCCGAGCCCACGTCTCGAAATTCGATAAAATTTACATCACTAGAATCCTCGTCCTCCCACGATTTTATACATACCAAAAACACTAAAATCGGACCACAACTGCCCACTAAAATCACCCAAAGAATTTTCCAAATTTTTCCTCCCATTTTCCCCAACTTTTCTACTTTAATTCCTCAAATTACATGGTGAAAATCAAGACAAGTTCATGAAATTGAACCAAAAATGATTAAAGAACACTTACCAAAAGAACCCCACTGAAAAGCTCGTCCAAATCTCCTTTCCCCGAGCTCTCTAATGAAATATTGAGTTATGGCCAAGAATCCCTGAATTTAGAACATAAACTGCCTGCCCAGATTTTCTTCATCGCGAACGCATCACATTGACCGCGTTCGCATAGAACAATCCAACAGGCTCCTAATTTTTACTCTATGAGAACGCACTGCTCCACCACCTCGGGCCTTCGCGAATGCATGGGCTCCTACGCGATTGCACATGCCAATAGTCCTGGGGTCCTCAGGTGCTTCCTGCTCTATGCGAACGCGCACACACCGCCGCATTCGCGATGGCCACCCTGCTCAACACTCCGCATTCGCACCCCTTCGCCCAAAAACACATTAAACAACTTCCCCCCCCCCTCTTCCACCAAACTATCTATGTGAACGTGAGCCCTCTTCCGCGAACGCGTAGAGTAAAACACTGCTGCAGAAACACCATCAAACTAGCCAAGTTCGAAAACCATAAAAATCGATCTGTTAACCGCCCGAAACTCACCCGAGGCCCCCGGGACCTCAACCACACCTACCAACACACCCCATATCATTATTCAAACTTATTCGAGCCTTCGATCACCAAAAACAACACGAAAACACCAAAATTACATTAAATTCAAGCCTATGAGCTTTGAAACTTCTAAATTTCGCCAATGATGCCTAAACCAACCAAAACACATCCGATTGACCTGAAAACTTGCACACATATCCAAAATGACATTACAAACCTGCTCCAACTTCCGGAATCCCATTCCGACCCCGATAGCCTATTTTTCACTGCCAACCGGAAATTGCCAAAAACTAATTTTCGCCAATTCAAGCCTAATTCTTCTCCGGACATCAAAACTTCATTCCCAACACACTCCTAAATTCCAAATCACCTCACGAAGCTATCCAAGCCATAAAATCCACATTCCGAGGTCGTTTACCAATAAGTCAACTCCCAGTTGACTTTTTCAACTATTAAGTCAAGCTAAGAGACTAAGTACCTCATTTTCCTCCAAAAATTGCTCCGAACCCGAGCCAACCAATCTAACATAACATAATGAAGCTGAACCACATTTAATGAAGCAGAAACGGGGGAAACAGGGCTAAACTCTCGGAACGACCGGCCGGGTTGTTACACCTAAGGGCCAATTCAATTAGAGTTCAGGACCTCGCTCTCGCTCAATTCGAACCCAGGGGCTCAATTATTCCGAGTTCGAGAAAATATTAAATACAGCTCGAAGGTTCACCTAAATGGTATTGCGGTGAGCTCAAAATACTTAATCAACCATTTGGTGAAAACCTAAGGGTTCACTTTATCTTAAAACTCAAGATTCATTCGGACTTGGTTATTAAAGATAACTCGTCGAACAGTTTGATCGAGCCACCCCCGAGATAAGGTCTCGAACGAGTTTCGAACTCGGGGACTTGCCCTCGTAAAAACAAAAAGATTAAAGGTTTATTTCGATCACGAGTTGAACTGAAGCAATAAGAATTTTCAACAAAATAAAATAAACAGACAAAGGCATGAAAGAGAAATTTATGAAGGCATCAAAAGAAAATTTTCTATTATACCAAAAAACATGTACGAGGGGACGGTCAAAGCCTTAAAAAAGAAAAAAGAAATGAAGTTATAACCTAACTACGATAGGGGCTAGTCCCCTCAAGACCGATTTCCTCCCGAGCAACTTCCCCGGGGGCATCTTCTTCAGCAGCCTCATCTCAGTCTTCTCCACTTCCCGATATTCGCCTGACGTGCATTAATGGTTTTTTTGGGAATCGAACCGACAGGATATTTCGATCACATCCATCGCTTACGTCATGAAGATGACATCATGATCAGGGTATCGAGGAATCGAGGCTCAAATCGTTTCTTTTCATTTCATTCTAAGAAATGCGGGGACTATCTGTATACGGTTAAAATCGACCACACCCGATTTTACGGGCTCGAGGGTATGTCTCGAGAGTGATCCAGTATCGAATCAAGTTCGGGCTCGAAGAACACGAAGACTGAGGGATCGAGATCAAGCTGAATCAACACTGAAGTAACAGAATCACGAGATATCCGCAATCGACCACCAATCTCGGCAAGAATCTCGGAATTGGTAGAACCATTAGCGGTTATTGATATCAATCATGTATTTGACTTCTGAAATTAGAGTTATACCTTATTTAGGATTCCTCTACTATATAAAGAGGAACCTTGTTCATTTGTAAGGGACATGAATCACTTATGCATTCACTGAGAAATATAAACGCTATGCTCTTTTAGTCGTTCTTAACTCTCTAATGTTCTTATTGTTCATTTTGTTCATAGTGTTCTTATTATTCTCGCGGTTCTTAATGTTCAATCTCGACACTATTCCAAGTCGAGGTCGATAACTTGCAAACACTGGTTTGTTCTATTATAATCATTTAGTTCCTTTATTTATTTAGTTATTTATCAATTGATATTGAATTAGATCACGTATCCTTATAACCACATTACTAGTTTAATTGTTATTTGTATTTCGAAGTAAATAAATTTATAAATATTTGATTGTATAATATATTAATTTGAAGTTACTGTAAAAACTCATAAACATACGTCTGATGTGACCGAGATATGTCCTTTTGCATGCACTAATTGAATTGTCCTTTGTGAAGACCTTTCTAATTGTGTGCATGTGACTTCGAAAGTTTATTTGCAACTATTGATAGTTAACTTTAAATAAGAAAGCAACAGCTTTAAAGTGGAATCCACTGAAAACTAATATTCCTCTAAATCTTAATCTACGTTTTCTTCAAAATCTCTTAGTTAATTAAAAGCTTAAATTAAAGACCATTGAAGTTGTTGAAAGCAAACCTACAATAAACCTATGACATTGAAAATCTTAGGCCATTGGTTTTCGAGCATGACAGACAACTAGACTCATAAAACCGCACTTAGGCGCTGTTTACTCGATATTAGAGTAATAATTAAACTTGTATTGTAATTATAAGGATACGTGATTTAATTCAATACTAATTGATAAATAATGAAATAAGAAAATAAATTATACGATAAAATAAATCAAACCAGTATTGTGACAATATGTCAACCTCGATCCAGGATAGTCTCGAGATCAAATAATAAGAACAGTAATGAATAATAAGTAATTAGAGAGCAAAGCGTATATTATTTTCAGTAAATGTAATGTGTTTACAAATGAACAGGGTTCCTCTTTATATAGTAGAAGAATCCTAAATAAGGTAAAACTCTAATGATGAGAACAAATCCCGTGATTGATGTCAATAACAGTTAGTAGTTCAATTTCTTCTGAGATTTCTGCCGAGATCTTCGGTCAATTACTAATATCTCGCTATTCCGTTACCCGATGTCGATCATGCCTGGTCTCGATCCTCAACGAGTGCAGATCGAACTCGGTCCATTATGAGCTTATTCTCGAGGCAACCCCTGGAGCCTATAAAATCTGACATACTCGATTTTAACCGTATACAGATAGTCCTCGTTTCTTAGAGTAAAACGATAAGAAACGATTTGAGCCTCGATTCTCTGAAACCTCGATCGTGACGTCATCCTCATGACGTAAGCGACGGATGTGACCGAAACGTCCCGTCGGTCTAGTTCCCCAAATCATTAATGCCTTTCAGTTAGCGGTTCGCCACTAGTGCCATCGAATCGTCGCCACGAGTATATAAATACTTCATCCTCCATTGAATCAAATTTTACTTTTGCTTTAATCAAATTTCTAAGCCTTTCAATATTCTTTATTCCCTCTTTATCGCCGACTATTGAACCATCGTTGATATCACCAGAACCACCGATTTCACACCTTTCTTTGCCCTTCTTCACTTATACAAATGGTGAAAACCTCTAAGTATTTACCACAGAAGGAAAAGGCTTCATCTTCCTCTCCCGGCCGGCCGGCGACAAAATCCCGGTAGAACCGGCTCCTCATGAGTACATTCTGGTCCGTATACGTAAAAATATGACTTCAATGTTGAGAACCCCTCGTTGGTACCGAATCAATGCGAGCATGTGTCGATATATATGTGCTCGATAACGGAGAACCATATCAAGGCCATGAGGAAAGATTGCAACTGGGGTCCCGGGGTCGTGGTGAAAATTCCTGCTCCCGAGGAGAGCATCGCTACATATGTGGAAGGGTTCTTAAGTGTTTATACTTACCCCTTCACATTGGGTCATGTCGACCTAGTGATCTTCGACTTCTGTAAGAGGTATCAGGTCACCCTCGGGCAACTCCACCCTTCTTTATGGCGTATAGTGATCATGTTGTGCTTCTTCTCCAGCAAATACGAGGGGCTGGATTTCACTATGAACCACCACATGAGGTTGTACTGATTTGATCATGTCTAACATGTTTATTTATTTTGCATCCGCTCATTGGATGCCTCAAGCGGTCCCCGATCTCGAGTATTTGGTCCGGAAGTTAGCCTCAACTTCCTCTCATGCCGAACGCGCGTGGCGTGACTTGGCAAAGGGCTGATAGGAGTCCAAGAACCACTATAAGGATCATTTCCATGTGCTCCAATACACTTTTTGTTCTCCATTCGTCACTATCTCTCTTTCATGTAGGCCTGACCAAGGATGTTGTTCTGAGGCCCTCGACTGGTGAGGAAAAAATCGAGTCCCCAGCTCCGAAGTCGGGGAAAGATAACAAGAGGAAAAGTACCTCACAGTCCGAGGACCCCAAGCCCAAGCCTTGAAGGGTGAGGTGAAAAGTAGTAGCTCTCACGGTGGATTCGGTCCAAAACCTAAGAAAGGAAGAATAAGAAGAGGAGGAAGGCACCTTGGCATTGACGGCTCGACCTAGAAAAGTCATCGAGGTCGCCAAGCCTTCCCGAGCCGGCACCTGCGGCTGCAACTAAGCCTCGTGTTGAGGAGGTTTTGAAAAAGAATTCGGGTGCGGACCCCGAATATCCAGGGGTCTAGATTATTTCTGGACCGACCGCAACCACACCGGATGGAGCCGATTCTGAGACGCAGAGGATCGATCAGAGCGCCCCGAGCGACTTGCTCGGTGCCGTGACAGCCGGTTAATTATCTTCACTCCCGACCTTCTCTGAGGAGGCATTAAGGGAGACTAGGGAATTGAAGACCCCCGACATTGGTGGAGGCTCGATTATAGGTGATCATTTCCGGGATTGCTTTACTAGGGTCGATGATGCCACTGACATCAGCGACGCCTCAATTCTTTTGGAAGAGGCTTAACATCTCTTTCTCGGGTAAGTACCAGTTATCGCATTCCTCTTTTACTTCCCTTTTCTCTAAATCTGACTCATTTTTTCTTTTATGTATAGGCCTCCGCTAAGTTCTGAGTTGACCTTAGCCAGTGCGAGGTCGATCTTCAGAAGGTCTCGGAGGAAAGGAATGCTCTGAAGTTGCTTTGCCGCTAAAAGGATGAGGCTAATACTTCCCTTCCTCAGCTGCAGCAGAAAGTGGAGAGGATCGAGTTGCTTCGAGGAGAGGTCAACCAAGTCAACGCTGATTATGATCGGTTGAAGGGGAGTACGGACCGTTTGACTGCGGCAAAAGAGACTGCCTTGGCCAAACTGTCATCGACCGAGGTTCAACTTCAGGCTTTAAAGAGAAAAGCTTGGCCCAGGCTAAGAAGATCGAGGAACTTGGAACTGGGCTAGCTGAGGCAAAGGCGGAGATTGAGAAAACAAAGGTAATGGCAGATAAATCCATCGCCATGTACCGAGCCGATGCCGAGGCTTCTCAAATGCATCTAAGGGAGGCTTCCGATTGGGAGCAATGGAATGCTGACTTGGAAAAATGTCAGTCTCGGAGGGAAACCCTCGAGGAAGTCCATGCTCGAGGTTTTGACCTTTCAGAAGAGATTTCTCGAGCCAAAATTCTTAAAGCCGAAGCCAAGAAGCTTGCCTCCTTGGATGATGAAGATGATGATGAAGAGTGCAGGCGAGGCGGGTCCGATGAGGGTCCTGAAGAAGAAGATGTTCTCAGGAAGCTGCTCAAAAAGGAGCTGTTCCTAGAGAAGCTGCTCCCCAAGGAGAGGTCGGCCCCGACCGTAGTTAGATCTTAGTTTTATTTTTCTTTTTGTAAGACCTTGATCGGTCTTTTGTACATACCTTTCAATATATAATAGAAAACTTATTTTCGAATGCCTTCATAGATTTCAAGATCAAATATGTTTTCTGCCTTCATTTTGTGAAAATTTTCATTGCTGCAATTTTATTAACCTTAGATCGAACTTAGAGTAGACCCTTAGGTTTTTGGTTATACGAGAGTAAGTCCCCGAGCTCAGAAATACGCTCGAGACTTTATCTCGGGTGGTTTGATCGAACCCATAAATGCATTATTTTTATAACTAAGATCGAGTAAATTTTGAACTTAGAGTAAAATAATCCCTTAGATTTTTACCAAGTAATGGGTAAGTTTTGAGATTACAACAATATACCCCTTAGGGTTTTATGATGAATCTTCGAACTATAGTTGACTTTATTCGAGCTCGGAAGATTGGAACCCTTAGGTCCGAATTGAGTGAGAACAAGGCCTCGAACTCCAAATGTATTGGCCCTTAGGCTCTTTAGATTGGGCCGATTCGGCCTCTAAAAATGACTTTTTTTACCTTTTCGGCTTAAAAGACTTAGTGAAAATTTCTTTATGCCTTAGCATATATTTTTCTACCCATTGGGTTTTTTTAGGGTACGATGATTGGAACCCCCTTTTTCCTTTTGTGCCTTAGCATGTTTGTGTTAAGATAGTTTGATACCTCTTGAGGTTTTTCAAAGGCTGATATTATTGAAGCCTTTTGGTTTTTTCGAGGGATGATTTTATCGGAGCCCTTTTTCGATTATTTTGTCAAGGGTAGCCTTTTAACCAGTTTTTCAAAGTATTTGAAGTCCTATTGCTTATTGCGAAATTCGAACGTCTTCGAGCCGCATTATTTCGGTCGTAGCCTTTAATATGGCCGCAGCCTTCGGGTATGCCTTTTGGACTTATTACCCGATATAAAATAGTAGAGAATTTTCTTCGAGACACGAGATGTTTGATAGAGAAAGAATGCTTATTTGAATAATTTATACATGCGTAAATGTCTTGTCGTCGGGACTCGACTAATCTATATGGACACGGTTCATTCGACCGTTTGGCCCATTATAAAGTTTTTCCTATCGAGGCCCATTGACACGAGGTACATTTCTCGAACACATAACATCCGAGGGTGATGCGCCCCAATATTTGAGGGTGATTGTGAAAAAGCCTTTGATACTGTTGAATTGTCCTCAGGTAGTACATAATTGTTGTCTCGTTAAAAACCTTGTCGAAAAAACCTATTTGGGATAAAATTCAATCTAAGGGAAAAAGAGTGCAACGCGTACTTTAAAACCTGAGGTCTCGATGTCTTTGGTCGGTCTCCTGCAATGAGTTGGTTCCGAATATATATATAATTGAAAGAAAAGAGAAAGTCATGCCTTAACAATAGTATCGTTTTAGAAGTGATATGTTCCAGTTATTCGACAGTGGTTCGCCGTCCATCATTTCGA
Organism: Nicotiana paniculata; assembly: GCA_005239505.1. Taxonomy (NCBI): domain Eukaryota; kingdom Viridiplantae; phylum Streptophyta; class Magnoliopsida; order Solanales; family Solanaceae; genus Nicotiana; species Nicotiana paniculata. Next base: position 21,653 of record MDKI01201928.1, read on the forward strand.
CTTTATAAGATCCTTTCCCGACTATATCGAGAATTTGGTGGGGTCCTTCTCAATTAGGGTCGAGCTTCCCTTCATTAGCCCTTTCTTAGGACTAAGTCCCCGATTCTGAAGTGGCGAAGGTTGGTTCTCCTATTGTAGTACCTTTCGATTCGTTACTTTTGTGCAGCCATTCGAACATGTTCAGCTTCTCATTTTTCATCTAACAACTCGAGGTTGGTATTCATGGACTCGTGGTTCGATTCATCAATTGCGTGTCAAAACCTGGAACTGGGCTCTCCGACTTCGACTAGTATCAAGGCTTCGGAGCCGTATACTAAGGAAAACGGAGTTTCTCTTTTACTGGAATTCGACGTTGTCCGATATGCCCATAGGACCTCAGGTAATATTTCCCTTTAGCTTCGTTCAACCTTTTCTTCAAGTTTTAGATGATAGTCATGTTCGTTGATTCGGGCTGTCCGTTCCCTCTAGGGTGATACGGTGTTGATAGTATCCTTTTTATTTTATGATCTTCGAGGAATTTCGTTACCTTGCTGCCGATGAATTGTTTCCTATTGTCACACAATATTTCTGCGGGTATCCCAAATCGACATGCGATGCGATCCCATATGAAATCTATCACTTCTATATCCCTAACTTTCTCGAAGGCCTACGCTTCAACCCATTTAGAGAAGTAGTTAGTCATAATTTAAATGAACTTTGCTTTACCTGGGGCCGATGGAAGAGGGCCGACGATGTCCATTCCCCATTCCATGAAGGGCCATGGGGATAGGACCGAGTGAAGTTGTTCTCCGGGATGATGGATCATCAGCGCAAACCTTTCGCATCTTCAAACAAACTCCTTAGAGTCTTTTTCCATGTTATCCCAGTAATATCCTGCTCTGACTACCTTGCGAACTAGTGACTCAGAACCGGAATGGTTCCCACAAGTGCCTTCATGGATTTCTCGTAGAACATAGTCAGTATCTCCCGGTTCCAATCATACTACCAAAGTTCCTTCTGTATAATCTTTCATCTTCGTCTAATGTAAAACGAGCAACTTTAGTTCGAAGGGCCCTCGACTCTTTAGGGTCCGATGGGAGCTTTCCATTTTTCAAGTACTCAATGTACTTATTCCTCCAGTCCCAAGTTAAGCTTGTAGAATTTATTTCGGCATGCCCTTGCTCGATCACGGACCTCGAGAGTTAGACGACACTCCCCGAGCTGATCTCATCCTCTTCGACCGATGATCCCAAATTTGCTAATGCATCGGCCTCACTGTTTTGTTGTCAAGGCACATGTTGTAGAGTCCATTCCTTGAAATGGCATAAAGTTACCTGTATTTTGTCTAAGTACCTTTACGTTATATCCTCCCGATATTCGAAGGTTCTGTTTACCTGGTTCACCACCAGCAGAGAGTCGCACTTAGCTTCGACGACTTTGGCTCCCAAGCTTTTAGCTAACTAGAGACCTGCAATCATGGACTCGTACTCGGCCTCATTGTTAGTCAATTTAGAAGTTTTAATGGATTGTCTAATAATGCTACCCGTGGGTGGCTTCAAAATAATGCCTAACCCGGACCCTCACATTTGAGGCACCATCTGTGTAGAGGGTCCATATCCCAGACGATGTACCTGAATTTAATAAAAGATCTTTTTCTACCTAAGGTACGAGGGTCAGCGTGAAATCGGCCATGAAGTCTGCTAAAATTTGAGACTTGATGGTCGTTCGGGGTTGATATTCCATATCGTACCCACTGTTCGATGGCCCATTTGGCCAATCAGACCGATAATTCGGGCTTGTGCAAAACATTACGGAGTGGGTAAGTGGTTAATACATATATGGGGTGGCACTGAAAATATGGTTTTAACTTTCTTGAAGCGCTTATTAGGGAAAGTGCCAATTTCTTTTAGTGTGTGTACCTAGTTTCTGCATCTCCTAAGGTTCAACTTACGTAATAAACAAGAAACTGCGTACCTAGCTCTTCTCGAACTAGGACACAGTTTACCGCGATTTCGAACACAACCAAGTATAAGTAAAGTTTCTCATCTGCCTTTGATGTATGAAGTAGAGGTGGGCTCGATAAGTATCGCTTCAATTCTTCCGATTCCTGTTGGCATTCTGGGGTCTAGGCGAAATCATTTTTCTTATTGAGTAAGGAGAAAAACATGCGGCGTCGTCCGATGACCTCGAGATGAATCGACCCAAGGCAGCTATCCACCCGGTTAGTCTCTGTACTGCTTTTACACTATCTACGATGGTGATGTCCTCGATGGCTTTGATCTTGTCGGGGTTGATTTCGATTCCCCGCTTTGATACCATGAAGCCGAGGAATTTTCCTGAACCGACCCTGAAAGCACATTTCTCGGGATTGAGCTTCATGTTGTACTTCCTTAAGATTTCGAATTTTTTCTACAAATGAGTCAAATGGTCCTCTGCGCGCAGGGACTTAACTAGCATGTCGTCAATGAAAACTTCCATTGATTTACCTATTTACTTCAAACATTTTGTTAACTAGGCGTCGATATGTACCTCCTACATTTTTTAGCCCGAAGGGCATTACATTATAGCAATAGGTTCCATACTTAGTGATAAAATAAGTATTTTCTTGGTCTTCTGGGTCCATTTAGATTTGATTGTACCCAGAATAGGCATCGAGAAAGGTAAGGATCTCGTGGCCGGCCGTGGCATCGATCGTTGTGATCGATGTTAGGCAATGGAAAAGAATCTTTCGGACAGGCCTTGTTCAAGTCTTTATAGTCTACACACATTCTAAGTTTGTTCCCCTTTTTGGGGACTATGATTACATTAGCTAACCATTCGGGGTATTGTACCCCCCGAATGATCCTATTTTGAGAAGTTTAGTCACCTCGTCCTTTATGAAGGCATGCTTTACCTCGGACAGGGGCCTTCTCTGTTTCTTCACCAGTCTGAACTTGGGATCCAGTTTCAGTCGATGTATTGTTATCTCCGGTGGGATTCCTGTCATGTCTAAATGGGACCATGCAAAACAGTCCATGTTATCAATAAGAAATTGTATGAGTTTTTTTCTGAATTCGGGGGTTAACCCTGTTCCCAGGTATACCTTTCGTTTTGGAAGGTACTCGATCAGTATCACCTGTTCCAGCTCTTCGACTGTTGATTTGGTGGCATCTAAATCTTCGGGAACAATAAAGGTCCGAGGAGTTAGAAAATCCTCCTCTTTTTCTTCATCTACTACCTGTTTCTCCTATTCGGTCGAGGCTAGGGGCAGTGATTGCTATTCGGCCGCCTTCTTATTTTTGGTACTCAATTTTTCTGAAGTCGATAGTGTCGAGATTGGTATTACTTCATCGACTGCAAACATTTCCTTTCAACATGTTGTTCTCCGTATAACGTTGTTATATAATTCGTTGTTGGGAACTTCATCATTTGGTGGAGGGTCGATGGTACTTCCCTCATGTTGTGGATCCAAGGCCTTCCGATCAGTGCGTTATATAATGTCGCCTTCTACAACATGGAACTTAGTATCTTGGATGGTTCCGGCCACGTTTACAGGAAGGATAATCCCCCCTTAGTTGTTTCACTGGCCATATTGAAGTCGTTTAGGACTCGAGATGCAGGTACAATTTGGTCTTGCAGGATGAGCTGCTCCACGATCCTCGATCTGATGATGTTTGTCGAGCTACCTGAATCCACCAAAACACGCTTAACTTGAAATTTATTTAACAAGATAGAAATTACTAGAGTGTCGTTGTGTGGCTGAGAAATGCCTTCTTCTTCTTCGTCATTGAATGATAAAGTGCCTTCGGGAACATAGTGTTGAGTACATTTCACTCTGGTGATAGACACCTCAGTGCATTTAAATATAGGTCCCCGTAGAACGTCGACCCCGCCGACGATCATATGAATGACATGTTGAGGTTCTTCTTGTTCATTCTTTCTGTTGGTGTCTCTTTCCCTGAAGTGATTCTTAGCTCGATCGCTGAGGAATTCTCGAAGATGGCCCTCGTTGAATAATTGAGCTACATCCTCCCTCAACTGTTTTCAATCTTCAGTCCTTTGAATGTGTGTGACATTATACTTACGCATTAAATTTGGTTTCCTTTGAGAAGGATCGGTCTGTATAGGTCTGGGCCACCTGGTGTCTTTGATCCTTCCGATAGCCGATACAATGCCCGATGCATCGACACTGAAATTATAATTCGATAGTCGTGGTCCTTCTGTGGGATCCGCATACTTATCGAAGCCAGTTTTACTCATAAGTCCCTGAGAATTCTGTCCTCGATTGCTTCTCTGATCATTCCAGGCGGAGTTGCGTTCCGGACCGTTATTCCTCCGGTCTGCAATATATGGATGGTACCGATCCTTATTAGACCTTGGCTATCTATCGACGTCCTTCTAATTTTACCTATCGACCAGTTTGGATGTACTGAAGCGGAAGGAGCCCCCAGTTCATCATCTTTGACCCTGATCTTCGACTGAATATCAATAGTGAACATCTGCCCAAGTTACATCTTTGTATTCGATCAAATTATGTTTCAACTATCGTAATGCTATCGAACTCCGTTCATTCAACCCTTGGGTGAACGCTTGAACGGCCTAATCATTTGTGTTTGGTGGCAACTCCATGCGTTCCACTTAGAACCGAGACACAAACTCCCTTAACATCTCATTATCCCTCTGTCTCACCTTGAAGAGGTCCGATTTTCTTGTTGCGACCTTTATGGCCCCGGCGTGTGGTTTTACGAATGAATCCGCCAACATGGTGAATGAATCAATAGAGTTTGATGGCAAGTTGTGATACCAAATAATTTCTCCCTTCGACAGGGTCTCTTCGATTTTTTTCAGCAACACAGACTCGATTTCGTCATCCTCCAAATCATTACCCTTAATGGCGCATGTGTAAGAGGTAACATGCTCATTGGGGTCAATGGTCCCGTTATATTTGGATATGTCAGGCATACAGAACTTTTTTGGAATGGGTTTCAGAGCCGCACTCGGTGGGAGGTTTTTGCACAAACTTCTTCGAATACATTCCTTTCATGACCGATGGTGCCCCCGGTATCTGGTCAACTCGGGAGTTGTAAGTCTCCACCTTTTTATCATTGACTTTGATTCTCTTCTCTACTGATTTAATTCTCTTGGTGAGATTCTCGAGCATCTTTGTTATAGCAGGATCGGTTGCCGATGTGTTATTACCCGATCTTTCCGGTACTGGTTCCGTACGTCGAGTAGTCTCCTGATCGACCCTATTTGGAGCTCTGTGCTGATTTTGTAATTGAGTAATGGCGGTTTGTTGGGCCTGGAGCATCTCGAATATTAATTGGAGAGTGACTCCTTCGTCTTTTCTGCCCTGTGTACCTCGGACATCAGTTCGACCTTCTCTACGCACACTCCTTTCGGGTTCTATGCCCAAGTCCGAATTCAGAGCAACGTGCGAACTGACATCAATTGGGTTGACGGGTGGTGCTCCTTCGAGATCAACCTGTGGCACCTCGATTCCTGGAGCAATAACATTCTCACTTTCCCCATGAAGCCTGAGGCCATTGTCACCGTTTGCGGATGCGCTTTGTGAGTTTTACATGTTTCAACCTGAAAAGCAAAAATTCCTGACAAACACAAAGTAAAATAGTATGTTTTACCAGAATTAGCTCTGAACAATCACTATTATCCTTATCCCTACAGTGAGCGCCAAACTGTTTATCTCAAAATCCAAGTAACAATTAAACTTGTATTGTGGTTATAAGGATACGTGATCTAATTCAATACCAACTGATAAATAATGGAATAAGAGAATAAATTGTGCGGTAAAATAAATCAATCCAGTATTATGACAATATGTCGACCTCGATCAAGGATAGCCTCGAGATCAAATAGTAAGAACAGTAATGAATAATAATTAATTAGATAGCAGAGTGTATATTAGTGAATCTAATGTGTTAACAAATGAACAGGGTTCCTCTTTATATAGTAGAGGAATCATAAATAAGGTATAACTCTAATGATGGAAACAAATACCGTGATTGATGTCAATAACCGTTAGTAGTTCAATTCCTTCCGAGATTTCCGCTCAGATCTTCGGTCAATTACTAATATCTCGCTATTTTGTTACCCGACATTGATCATGCCTGGTCTCGATCCTCAGCGAGTGCTTCGATCTTCGTGTCTTCGAGCTCGAGCTCGGTCCATTATGAGCTTATTCTCGAGGCAATCCCTCGAGCCTATAAAATCGGACATACTCGATTTTAACCATATACAGGCGCACGAAGCATCTCGCATTCACGCAGGTTTGGGGAAAGCCGCACTCTAAGGGGTCATTTGATTGGAAACAAATTATTCAGGGATTAGTTATTTCACTCTTTCATAGGGCTAAAAAACCACTACAATTCCGGTATAACTAATCCTTGTATTAGTTATAGTACCATAATTTTATCACAACTAAATATGCGATAAACTCATCTCAAATTTAATTTCGGGATTAATTGTCCCTTATCGCTCGTACCAAATGAGCCCTAAGGAATGTGATGTAGGCAGCCTACATGGCAGATTTTATAGCTCAAATCTGTGACTTATAAGTTACATGAAGACAACTTTATAGACAACTAGACTTATGTTTCTATATATGTCAATTCTCGGTATTTCTTTTCGGATTACCATACGCTTGTGATGGAAATTAAATAACTTATGCCATTTCAACAACCACGCAGTAGGAAAAATAAAGTTTTATTAAAACTAAGATGATCCAGTTGCTGACTGCATATGCACTATAACTATTGCTGTTGCAACCGTGGTCCTTCAATTTGATTGCTCACATACTTTGAGGGAGATGAAATTTACAGCGGATCGGTGTTTAGGAAAGAATGACGTTTTTTTATACTTGAAATTCCGTTAACTTTGAACTTTCTAATTAACCCTTAAGGACAGGCTATTAAATTCATAAAAACATCATGACATATGTAAGATAACAAGTTTCAAGAATACTTTTGGTACATAATAACAAGAGTCTTTTTTTTTTTCTTAAATTTCACAATTAATTAAATAATATCATATAAAATGAAATAAAATACATATATATATATATATATATATATATATTCCTATATCCAATATTATCTGTTCTTAGTTCGCATCTTTTAAAATGTGTTTTAACTTCTTCT